>PVKA01029931.1:0-27813 GCA_004027165.1 Ctenomys sociabilis
TGTGAAAGGTATTGTTTCTATAGTTTCCCTTTCAGTCTGTTTATTATCTGTATAGAGGAATGCTATTGACTTCTGCGTATTGATTTTGTATCCTGCTATGCTACTGAATTTCCCTATCAGTTCTAGTAGTTTCTTGGTGGAATTTTTGGGGTCTTCCAAGTAAAGTATCATGTCATCTGCAAATAGTGATAATTTAACTAAATATGAGGCAGAAAAAAAAAAAAAAAAGAAACTCTCACGGGAAGCTGATTGGCTAGTAGCATTCATGGAGAGGGGCAAACTGAATTCCAAATTCAATAGCTGTGAGCTAACTCCAGCTAATTGTTCCAGAATCAAGATGAGGCAGCTGAGTTCAAGTCAGCAGGATGTCAGAAAGCTCAGTTCAAGCCAACAGGAGGCACACAGTGTGTTACAGGCTGAACAAATCAGATCCCAGTGACAGAGCCAGAAATTAGCCTGAACGTCAGGAGAATAAAAGATGCAGGCTGGCTGAGAGTATCCATTGCCATTCTGTAAAGCTATGACTGACTTTCTGGGATTCATCAGCTTGGACGTGGACTCTGCCATGCTGTCTACCAGTGACAATACGGACACAACATGAAATGGACATTATTTTTTGTTATTTCTTTTTTTTTCCTTTTCCATAATTTTATTGAAGAACAAATAGCAATGAGACAGTTTCAAATCAAATTAATAGAACAGATTCAATAATTTATACATTACATATTGTTTTCATAGTGGTTATTTGTTGTACAAGTTGCATACATGATATTCTGTCTACAAACACTATTAGAGCAGATCACTCTATTCATTGAATTAAGAGAATATAACTGTATACCTATTTTTTAAAGCTGAATTATAGTACAGTTTTAATAATTAATGCTTTTACATTGTTATCTTCTGAGTGGTTATCCATAGTGAAAGAAGCAAACAGGATATCCTGTCCAAACACCATTAGTGTTAATCTTTCTTCTCATAGAATTACAAGAAAGTAGGTGCATATTTATCCTAACTGTTCTGTATATACAAATACAGAATAGTCCTTCTTGTTTAGTCCTGTCAGAGATGGGTATTCTACTGGCATTCAATTATTGTAGGTGCTTGAATTCAGCAAAACACTCCAACATGGTCCAGCAGTACACAATACTAGTAGATTGTCCAAAGAATTTGTTGACTACAGCCATTTACAACTCAGCTTATTATTATGGCCTTATTTTATATACCTCATTTTTATACTTTTCTGTTGGATGGTTAAGACCGAGATGAAGCAAGACCTGTATAACAAAAAAATGTAACTTTTGTATCAGATAAGGTCAGTCAAGTCCCCTCAGAGTTTATCCTGTAACCCTGTACAGCATTTTGAAGATCCTTTGTCAGTGTCAGCCATGTGGATGAGTCATGACAATTGCTTGGCCAATTTGCTCTCTGTGAAAGCATGAGAGAAAGTTTTCTCTCCATGTGACTCGCCTTAGGCACACTACAGATCATCAATCACACTTCTCTGTGGCTCCATAATCTCCTCGATTGGAAAAGTTGGGGAACAACTGAGTTCCCCCTGATGTTAGAGTACAGGTTCTCCAATGTCCTGAGTCTTCATTGACTTTGAATGTCTAAGGCCAAAATGTTGGCTGACCTTGCAGCCCTTCCATTTCTCCAATTTTAGATCTACAAACATAGGTTGTTAACCATCCAGAAGAGAAGCTGATTATTGCCCTGCAACATATGCAGTTCAGTTTACCCTAACTATCTCAAGAAATTCATTTTAGCTGTTGTTATACCTTTCAATTTGTATTTCTTCTTTTGATTTCTTATACTAGGGAAACTATACAATATTTACACATATGTGTCTGATTTATTTCACTTATGAGTATATGTCCAAGTGGCACCACTTAAATATAAATGCTTCAAGTTCAAAATTCTTTATAGCTTAGTAACTCTCCACTGTATAAAAATACCACATTTTTTCAACCATTCCTCATGTGACGGACATCTTGGTTGTTTCCAAGATTTAGCTATCACAAATTTTGCTGCTAGAAACATAGGTACACATATATCACTATGGTATGATGTTTTCAGTTCCTACGGGAAAATTCCCAGTAAGGGAATAGCCAGTTTGAATGGGATTTCCAGTCCTACTTTAGTGAGGCATCTCCACACTGGTCTCCACAATGGTTGCACCAATCTACATTCCCACCAACAGTGGAGAAATGTTCCCTTTTAGCCACATCCTTTCCAACATTTGTTGTTGGTTGACTTGTTTATGATAACCATTCTTTCCGGAGTGAGATGGTATCTCAGTGTTGTTTTAACTTGCATTTCATGGATGCATAGTGATGTTGAGCATTTTTTCATATATTTATTCACTTCTTTAATTTCGTCCTCTGAGAAGTGTGTATTCATCTCAGACACCCATTTTTGGACTAGGTCTTTAAAGTTGAGGGACCTAATGTATTTTAGTTCTTTATAAATTCTACAAAGGATACCTTTGTCTGAGTGCTTACTAGTAAAGATTTTTTTGAAATTTCTAGGTGGACTTTTCACTTTGTTGATAATTTCTTTTGACGTGCAAAAACTTCTCAATAAGTGTTGGTACCAGTTGTTAATTCTTTCAAGTGTCTCTCATGCGAATACATGTTTGTTTATGAACTCTTTGCCTACCCCTATGTCTTCAAGAGTTCCTCCTACTTTCTCTTCCAGGAGATTGAGTGTTTCTGTTTCAATGTTTATATCTTTAATCCATTTTACCTTTAGCTTAGTGCATGGTGATAGACCTGGTCTAGTTTTAGTTTTCAGCATGTAGAAAGCCAGTTCTTGCAGCACCATTTGTTAAAGAGGCTATCTTTCTTCTAGTAAGCACGTTTGGCCCCTTTGTCGAAGATCTGGTGGCTGAGTGTGTTTGCAGAGGCCTCTGAGTCTTCTAATCTATTCCATTGATCCTCAGGTCTATTTCGTTGCTAATACCAGGTTGATTTTATCACAGTAGCTTTGCAGTATAATTTCAAGTCAGGAATTGTGATGCATCCTGCCTTGTCTTTGTTGGCCAGGATTGCCTTTGGTATTCTAGGTCTTTTGTGGTTCCAAATAAACTTTAGGAATGTTTTCTCTAGGTCTAGGATCTATGTTTGTAGTAGTTTGACAGGGATTGCATGAAATCTGTACAGAAATTTTGGGAATATGGCCATCTTCATGATGTTGGTTCTTCCTATCCAGAAGCAAGGAATATCTTTCCATATTCTGAAATCCTCCTTAATCTCTTTCCTAGTGTACTGCAATTTTCTATGAAAAGTTCTTTGACTTCTTTGATTAAGTGTATTCCAAGGTATTTCATTTTCCATAGTGCTGTTGGAAAAGGTATTGTTTCTATAGTTTCCCTCTCAGTGTGCTTGTTATCTGTGTAGAGGAATACTATTGACCTTTGAGTATTGACTTTGTATCCTGCTATGCTGCTGAATTTGTGCATCAAGTCTAGGAGCTCTTTGGTGGAGATTTTTGATTCTTCCAAGGTAAGTATCATGTCATCTGCAAATAGTTGTAAGTTAACTTTTTCTTCACCTATTCTTATCTTTTATTTCTTTTCTTATTTTTATTTTTGTTATATTTTGACTTTTTTGGTTGCTTGTTCTTGGTTTTGCATAAATGAGAACATACTTTCTACTCTGTTATTGCTATCCTGTTCTCTTCCTCTATTTATTTCTTCCTTTTCTTTTTCCTACCTGTTTTTTTCAACAGGTTTTCACAAGTTTGTTTATTGTTTCTTTTGTCCTTCAGAATTGCTTATAATCTCTTCCACTTTTCCTACTTCTTAGTTTTCTCCAACCTCCTTAAATTGCCTACCCTGAGGACAAAATGACCATTTTGAAGGCTGCTTTACTTCACATAAATTTCTGCTTCATTTTATTTTATTTTTTTGTATTTTAGGACAGGGTGTACAGAGTCTTACTGTATAAGTCCGACTCACTGTGATCCTCCTTTTTACTGCCTCCTGAGTGCTGTGATTACAGGTGCATGCCACCATGTACAGTCTCAATTGCCCTCTCAGCACACCCCAGGGGGCGGGACTGGCATTGTAGGCCTAGGGATCGAACTCCTGGCCCATGCATCTAAGCAAATGCTTTAATCCACTGAGCTATTTGGCTGTTTCATTTTACATTTTTTTATGTAACCACAAATCTATCTCTAAGCTGGAAGATCAATATTTAACACAGCTTGTCAATTTTCACACTGTTTGTGGTGAGTAATAACAAAAATATACCTCAATATATTGTAGCCAAATTAATGAAAACCAACAAGTAAAGGAAATCCTTGAAAGAAGTAAGGAGGAAAAGATACAGTGCAAGTATCATAACAAAGAAATGATTTAATGTTATTTGTTACCTGAAACAATGAAAGTCAGAACATAATTGGGTGACTTTCATATGATTAAAAAAATCCCAGAAATCTATACCACATGAAAATAGCTTTTAAAAGTAAAGAAAGTGAAAATCTCTTTTGGATAAATAAAGGCTAAGAGAATTTATTGATAGTAGACTTATTCTGTAAGAAATATTAAAATTCTTCAGATAAAAGAAGTATGATAGCATAAACGTTTGAATCTTTAAGGAACTAAAAGGAGAGTGAGAATTTATGAAAATGAAGGTAATCCCAGTGCTTGGGAGGCTGTAAACAGGAGAATCACTACAAGTCCAATCTATATAGTGAGACCCTGTAAACCCTGTAGACTCTGTACTAAATTTAAAAAAAAAAAAACAATTTTAGTATATGAATTTTTGGAGAGAAACATTTAGTCTATAAAAACAACAGATAGAAATTCAAGGAGAGAGGAAACAGGAAGAAAGGTGCACAAATAGGGGGTTTGACCACCACCAGGCTTGATAATTTGCTAGGTGGACACACAGGACTCAGGCCATAGTTGTATTCCAACTAAGACTTATCGGAGTGAAAGGATACAATGCAAAACCAACAGAAGGTATAACTGCATTGGGTGAAATCAGGAAGAAGTCAGGAAGAGGTTATGAAAGAGTCCTTTTCAGTGAATTCACTGCAGGATGTCTTAATTCCAGCAACAAGGCATGACAACATGTGTGAAATATTTACCGGGGAATCACATCAAAAGTACTCATTTGAGGCTGGTCACATCGAAATCTTCTGCCTAGTTCATATGAAAATTCCAAGCTCTTTGAAAGAAAATGAAACAGAAACTCTGTGTAAAGTGAAATGTTTGTACAAATAGTTTAGGCACAGTAAGCCTCTCTTACCAGTTAAGTGGTGAGATACGCCAAAACTACAAGTTCTCAGGTGCCAGCCAAAGGCCAGATTTGTGAACAGGCTATTTCTCAGCCACAGCAATACAATGGCAACTCTTTTCCACATAGTGACACAGTGGACATTTAATTGATTCCAATTCCTTCAAGATCTAGAGGAAAAGAAAAAACATCTCCACTGGAGAAAATATTACTTGCTGCTTCTGAATAATTTTTGTCATGAATCATGCCTGTTGCTAACAATCAAAGGCATATCTGTACAGTGGATTTTGATGTAAAGAAACAGATCTATGGATTATGTTGAAAACGTAGTTAATGTGAGGCATTTCTGGTAGTACGGGTTTAAATGCATTAATAAGAAATAAAAACTTTACTGATGGATGTCCATTAGCAAGTATTAACTTTCAGTCACATTTAATAATGAATAAAATTGAGAAATCACACATATGCAGACAAATCTGAATAATTAAGTTGAATCCTACTGGAGACAATTAGAGGTGCTCAATGGTATTCTGAGCCTTTTAAAGCAAAAACAGTAGCAATTCATGGGGTTTTCCAAAATGTCACCCTAGCATGGGAACTGACCCTATTCCTTAAAATAGTCATTCAAACAGGAAGTGGCTATTTTAACTGACAAATTTGTATAATCCCAAAAGAGCATCAGTAGCCTCTAACAATAAGTCTAGCTTCCAAAAAAGTCTGCTTATGGAATCACCATTAGCTTCAGCACTATTCACTGATATGTTTTCTCAATAACCTACTTCCAAATATATTCAGATGTGGACAGAATGTAGTTCTAACACACATGGAGAACTGAAAAATGCATAAGACTTAGCAAGAGGCCAACCTAGACTCAAACATTTATGTCACCAAATAAGTGTATGCTCTGCCCAAACTTCTTTGAACCTTTGTTTCCTCTGTCTAAAATGCTTGCAACAGTAAGAAATAGGGAAGGTCATTATAAATAATACAATAGATTAAATATTCTTAGTAAATTGCACATGATGAGTATTATAAAATACAGATAACATTATCGTTTACAATTTTATCCATAAGACGCTGCATCACAGTTCTTTATTTTGAACACTACATGAGCCATTTCTTAGAGGTAAACAAACCAAAGAGAAGTCGCTGTGATAAAACTAGAAGCAAAACCTCTGATAATTTGATATTCTGAGCATCCACCCTTATAAAATCTATGTTAAGAGTAGAAAGGAGTTATTTTAAAGACGAGTTTTTAGTATACTACAAGTTTTTCTCAATAATGAAAGCAAGGAATGCACCCCTTCTACTTTTTCCTGTTTAATATAGAATCTTGAAGTAAAATGGTTGTTTTTAAAAGAAAACTCTAGTAAACAGGCAAAGGTAGAGAAAACTCCAGTCCCACTGCTCATTTACATTCTCCAATTTCTGATTGAATTCCTCACGAGGAGTGGCATAAATCTCTTGCATTGGGAGCTTCCTGTAGAGTACACCGTGTGACAAAATCAGAGAGAGGATGATTGCACATCAACATTCAAACAGCATGAAGAATAGATCGTAAGCTCAACCAGGAAGAGGATTTTTGTGAAGGTGGTATTTCTCGAAGCGCTGAGCTTCAGTTTGTGGCTATTAAAATGATTTTACAGTAGCTGTTGAAAATCGAGTTCCAATGTGGTGGGGAGGTGACTTACAAACTTAAAGAGATTCCAAAATGAGTAAAGATACTTATTTCCTCCACTGCCTTGGATGAGGAGAGAAAGAGAGAAACTACACACAAAAAAATTTCTGTAATTAACATAAATAATAATGAGAATGATATGCTAGAAAATCGGATAGATTCCATACCAAACACAGCAAAAGACAAGTCTCCTATTAACATTGTGTATCCATTTGATAGTTCTCTCTTTTGCACAGTATTGAAGGTTCTCATTGGAAAAGAATTATCCTCAGTTTTCCTGTATACTCTACACCTGTGAGGAAAGGGGATAAAAGTTGAAGTGATCAATGTTATAATTTTAATTTATTCATGAGACAGACATTTCTCCCAATGAAGCTTACATTAAAGAAGCCATTTTTCTTTTCTCTGGAAATGTCATAGTATAAACACCGACTCGTGTAATCATTGTGTAGGTGTTGTACTCAAAAGTTATAGGTGTTGGGGCTGGGGAGATGATACAGTAGAATAAGTGCTTACCGGGCAGGCACAAGGGCTTGAGTTCAATCCCCGATTCTGAAAATAAATAAATAAATAAATAAATAAATATATATATATATATATATATATATATATATATATAGAGAGAGAGAGAGAGAGAGAGAGAGAGAGAGAGAGAGAAACAGATCTATGGATTATGTTAAAAACATAATTAATGAGAGGCATTTCTGGTAGTATGAGTTTAAATGCATTAATAAGAAATCAAAACTTTACTGAAGGATATCCATTAGCAAGTATTAACTTTCAGTCACATTTAATAATGAATAAAATTGAGAAATCAAACATATGCATATATATATATATATATATATATATATATATATATATATATATATATATATATGGAGGTACACTCTTATGCTCTGCTAACAGTAGCATTCTTTTGTTCCCTCCATATAAGTAAATAGCTTTGCCCATGAAGGGTGCCTCTAATTGTCTGCCATTGCTTTCAGAAAAAGTCTTTATAACTGTGTCTGATGTTTGTATATGTAAATAATATTGTTTTTTAAAATAGTCTTGCCTGACTTGTAATAAAAACTGATTAACACTGAACTGTTAATACAATGGTCAGTAAATACTCTAATGTGAAGAATGCCTTGGAAGGTTTAGAAAAGCTTGGATTTTGAATAAGAATAAAATAATTTTGAATCCCTGTCCTATCATCAAGCTGCATGTGCTTGTTATGTCACTTAACCTCTCTAAAAATGATTGTTCAGTGAGGATGCATATTTCTAGAGGTGGAAAGAGGCCTAACCAAGAGATGGCCTTTGTAAGATATTTAGTAGAGTGCCTACCACATAGTAGGAATTCAATAAGTGGTTGCTATTGTACTTGAGAGTTAGTAATTTTTTCCCAAATGTGAAGAAAGTGAGAAGACAGGTTAGGAAAGGTTCCACTAAGAAGATACTTTTGGAACTTGACCTTTTGGAATGGCTTTGATATGCAGTATAACAGTCAACAACATTAATTTTCTCTAAAGTTGTTTGTCCCTGAACGCTCCTCCTATAAAGAATGCAATGAAAGGCTCAAGGTTTGTTGGTTTCTATTTACAATTTCTATAGAAGCATTCTCTGGGATGAACTTTACATTTAAGAATGATGTAGAGAAATGAGAGCTGCTCATCATATCTCTTTCCTCTTCTTCCAGAGAAACAAAGTAAAATTAACTTTTTCTAACTTCACATGACCATTTGACCAAGTTTCATGTGATGAAGTGTGAATAGAATTGTTGTATACACCCACTTGCATTGCCCATAAAATACTCCCAAAGTGCTGTCCTTTAAGTTTTTCCCTCAGTTCCCTGCCTAGTTCTAATGAACATGGGAACTTTGCAAACAGTGCTGGCTAGCTGCTGACTAAGAAGCCCAGATCAGACTTTCTGTGGATAAGAAATAATTTCCGTGATATTACATTTTGAAGGTTCGTTTATTATGATAGCTAGCTTTATCCCAGATGATGATTATAAACCTCTTTTCTGTTCAATTTTTGCCAGTCATACTACCCTCATTCTATGTCATTGGTTCTTCATCAGGGACAATTTTGTCCCTTAAGTGACATTTGGCAATGTCTAGAGATACTCTTGATTATCGTGCTGGGCAATGCTATTGGCATCAGGTGGCTGCTGGCCAGAGATACTGCTAAATATCCTGGAAGGCACAAACCAGCTCCTTCTCTACCATAAGGAATACTCTCATCTAAAATACGAGTGGCAACAGTTAAGAAATACTGCTCTAAGCTGAAATGAGGCCAGGATATCCTTCTTAGTAAACCATGTATGCTTCTACAGATTGCTTCACTTTCTCTTTTCTAAGATGTCCTGTTTTAAATAAATAATGATTAAATTGATTATATTTTGTCTTGTAATAGCAAAATGAGAATTTGTGCACAGTTACAGTTTATTTCTATGTCTCTTTATTTCTAAGACCCTTCAGTTCACAGCTGTCACATACTCATAAAATTCATAAGAGAGCAGGGGGCTTCTCACTGTATTCTTCAGCCCTACAACAATGCCTTGTATATATGTCAAACTGAGTCACTGTTTTGAGTGAGTGAGTGCATCTCAGAATCCAGAGGCAGTGAAAACTGGAGCATCCAGGGGACATATGCCCCATTTCAAGGCCTGTGTAAGGAAACTTGGGTAGCTGAATTTATTTAAGTTTCTCAATTGTAAAGTATTCTTTTTTATTAATTTTATTAAGAAACAAATAGTAATGAGACAGTTTCAAAACCGATTAATAAGATAGTTTCAATAATTAATACATTGCATATTGTTGTCTTTGTATTAGTTATTCATAGTACAAGATGCAGACATGATATCCTGTCCAAGCACTATTAGTACAAATCTTTGTTCTCAATGGATTAAGAGAAAGTATCTGTATATCTATCCTAACTATTATGTATATGCAGCTACCAAATGGTCTTTCATTAGTCTACACAATGTTCAGTGTCTCGATACTAGATCAGACTCCTGGTTATTTGCCTGCTTACAGCCTCTCAGTATATGGGTTTATAGGAGCATGCCACTATGCCCAGACTCGATCACCATCTCAATGTGTCCCAGGATTGGAGCCAGCATGGCAGACTCAGGGATCAAACCCCTGGACCCCTTGCCTGCTGAGTCATTTGGCTGGCCCTTAAAATATTCTTAGCAAATTAAAAATTAAAATAAAATGCTCTATGGGTACTGTTGTTTAGATTAGACAATGTGTGTCTGTGAGTCTCATTTGAATCCCTGCCTCCCACCTATCACTAAGTTAATAATACCATTAGTAGCAGACCCTGTCATCGTTGGGCTTTCACTCTGCATTAGGCACAATATTCATTGGCTTTTATGGAATATAATCAAAATTCATAGATTAAAACAATTTTAAATTTAATCTCGAAAATGGGTTTACAACAGAGACTGAGTTTAGATAGGCATTCCTGGTGTTAACTGGCCTTCTTACATATAGAGTAAACTTTTGGTCAGCTAAGTGTTATTCTCAGTTGGATTGTCTAGCTATCCTTTAAATCAGAGGTTTCCAAACTTTCTGGCAACAAGACTGTTTTAGAGGACAAAAAATATTTTCCACAAATGGCAGCTGGGGTAGGTAATCATTTCAAGATGATTCAAGTGCACGACATTTATTGTGGACCTTATATTTTTATAACATTATAATATATAATGAAATAATTATATAACTGCAACCAATATAGAAACAGTGGGAGCCCTGAGTTTGTTTTCATGCAATTAGATTTTATCACCTAAGGTTGCAGGGAGACAACGACAACAAAAGTGTGTTACTTATGTCCATTATGCTCCATAATCTCATTTTGGTTGTTGTCATTGTATAAAATCCTACTTCTCAAAGATAGAACATTTATTTTTCTTTAATATTATCAAGAAACAAACAGCAATGAGACAACCCCAAAACCGATCAACAGAACAGTTTCAACAATCAACACACAGCATACCATTGTCTTCACAGTGGTCACCCACAGCACAAGACACAGACATGACATCCTGACCAAACACCACAAGCACAAATCTTTCCTCCTACTGGACCAAGAAAAAGCAGCTGTACATTTATCCAAACCACCCCATATATACAGATACAAAATGGTCCTTCATCTGTATCCTCCTTCCCTGTCTAGCTCCTAAGACTAAAAATAAAAATAAAGAAAAACCATATATGACCTAAAAAATAGTAAACTATATAGGAAGACCATGAAAAAATTTTAAAAAACATAGAACATTGAAAATGGAGCACATCTTTTATTGGTTTTATGAGAATGGCTTTCTCAGGCCATTCTACTTTGACTTGTTTTTGTGGAACCAGGGATTGAGCTCAGGCCCTTTTGCTTACCAGAAAAGTGCTTATTCAACTGAGCCATCTCCCCTCTTCCCTCTACTTTGACTTTAATCCAGAACATGTGGATATTTGAATTTGTCTCAGACATACTTTTAAGACCACCAGAATTTGAAATATCAAGCAGATGAACTTCTGGATTATTCATAAAGAGTTCCATGATGTATTGTGGTTGGGAAGCAATACTCAAGATCTTTTTCAAGCTGAGATAGCCATGCATAAGCTGTGAGAAAGAAGGTCCTAACTCAGTCTCTTTCAAAATTTCTGAGAATGTTGTAACCATTTTAATAATTTCAAACTTTTGAGAAGATAGCAGATTTGCAAGCATCGAATCTTCAAGATTTGATGTTCAGACACTAGAATATAGCAATGTGAAGAAGAAAAAGAGGGAAGTGTGTCTCCAGGTCCCTGGAAGGATGTGAACATTTGAAGGACACTGGGAAACTGAAGAGAGAAAATTCAGTGAAGGAGGTGGAAAATAGTGTTTTCTCCCTGAGCCCAGACTCATTGTGTGAGAGGTGGCTTCTGGTGGCCCTCGAGGCCTCTATGGAGAAATATGACAGTGGAATGGAGTAATGAATAAAGCAGACTGCAGTGGCTATTGAATTATTCAGATTCAGACATTGTGTAGGAGAGATTCACTGGAATCCATCTTGGAGAGTGGTTAAGTGAGCTTGGAACTGAGAGCAACTGCAGGCTCCATCTAGTAGCTCCAAATGTCAGGATCAAGGAGTTGAGTTCAGGCCTGCAAAGTGCTAAATTCAAGTTGATAGGACACACACAGACTATTGTAGGCTGAATGGGTCTCTTTCTAGCCTCACAAGAGGCCAGAAATCAGGATGAACTTCAGTGGAACTAAAGGTTAAGGATGCAACTAGAGACCACACTCTGAAGTGAAATAAATCAGACCCACATGTGCAAACATTGTACTGTCTTCCCAGTGTAAGAACCTGAAAGAGTAAATTAAATCTGAAGATACTGTGAAAAGGGAATGAACTTGTTAAAAAGCATGGAATTCCTGAGATGAGGAGAAGGACAGGAGAGGGAATGAGGGAAAGTGATATATCTATGTATGTAAGCAGGATGGTTTGGATAATTGTACTGTGGATATCTCCTGGTCTGTGGAAAGGAGAAGTTAATGCTTTTTTGTCTTCTTTTCTCAGATTTTTTCCTTTTTAATCTCTTCTTAATTTCTCATAACTTTTTTTCATTCTTCTTCCAATTTTGTATGCATATATCTGATAATCTGAACAACTAATTTGCAAACAACACTATGCAATAAAACAAATACTGTCAAATTTGTATTATTTGTTTTTGTTTTAATAATATTAAAACAAATTTTTGTTTTAATATTATTTTGTAGTATCTTAAAGATTAAAAAAAATAAATGAAAGTGCAGGTTCCCCAGGATTATCGAGTACCTCATTTTACACTACAGCTGGTTTGCTAGTATTAATCAGCTAGGATCTGGACTCTGCTTTCTAGTAGTGACAGCACAGATACACCTAGAAATGAACATATTTTGGTTCTCATTTTCTCTATTTCTTTCTCTTGTTTTTTTTCTTTGGTTTTGTTCATATTTGTTCTTATTTTTATATGAGTGAGAACAGCGTTCGTTTCTGTTTGTGTTGCTGTTCTGTTCTTTTATTTCTTCCTTTTTTTTTCTCTCTCCCTTCTTTGTTCCTCACGAGTTTCTCATAGTTTGCATGCTCTTTCTTTGGTCCCAAACCTTCTTTCTAATCTCTTCTACTTTTTCTATTTCTCTATTTTCCAACCTAAGCCCTATTAAATTTTATCCTCTGAGTGTAAAATTGCCTTATTGAGGATATATGTACTTGATACAATTTTCTGGTTTTATTATATAACTGCAAATTTAGTTCATATGGGTAAAGTGGTGAGCTGATAGTTACCTGTTTGCCATGTTCTAGGCTGTCTTTGATGTTGTTATTGCTGATCATGTTACCTTAGCCTTGCTGACTTAATTGTTCTTCTTGGTGTACCAACACCAGGATTGAACAAAGGTCATCATAAAAACTACTGTAGGTCAATGCCAAAGAACCATGAGTTGGATCAAGTTGCAACTTATCCTCAGTAAACTGAAGAGGTAGGATCTTGCCACCCACTCAAAACCCAAAAGCCAGCTACACCTGGAAGACACCTCTGAGAAGTGGTCATCTAAATACTATCAATAAAACTACTTGCCATAAGTACTTTGCAAGCATCCCAATTTTTAGGAATTAAACTAAAAAAACTAAACAAAAGAAATGATGGGATATTTAAATAAGATACAGCTTCAGACATCCAGTTTACAAAGGTCAAGTTCAGGGGGCAAGGAGATACAACCTTAAAACCTCCTAAACTCTCTGAATTGGTAACAGCAGAAGAAACAAAGCAGACAAATAAAGTTATAGAAAAACTATATCAGAAGTAATTTATCAGATAATTACAGAAATGGTGACCATAATGAAATATATTCTTGGTGATACTAGAGCAGATTCAGATTTTAAAAATACAGAAAAGCTTAGGAAAATTATGAAACTGTGAATGCCCAACATAAATTAGTAATAGCAGAAGTAAGAATGCATTCAACAAGGGTATAGAAAAAATCATATTAGAAACAATTTATCAGATAATTACAGATGGCAAAAATTTCTCCTGCAAATAGAATAGCTGCCCCTATAGTTATTCTATTTGCAGACAAAGTGGATTTTAAGCCAAGACTTATTAATACAGATAAAGAAGGTCATTATAACCTTATAAAGAAAACAATCCAAAACAAAAAGTTAATAATCCTAAATATATATGCACCAAATAGGTATCAGTGCACCCAACTATATGGAGCTAATATTAATGGATGAGAAATCAAATAAGCACTAATACAATTGTAATGGGGGACCTCAATGCCTCCTTGTCACAAATGGAACTACTAGACAAAAAAGCAACAATGAAATGTCAGCATTGAACAAATTAACTTAGTAGATGTTTACATAGTACTACACCCCAAATAAAAGAATACAAATTCTTCTCAGCTGCACAGTTTGTTCTACAAAACACATACTAGCTTATAGGGAATGCTTAAATATATGCAATGAAATGGAAATTATGTCATGTTTATTGTCACACTATAGTACAATTAAATAGGAAATCAATGGCAAAAGAAACTGCAAGAACTTCATAAATGCATGGAAATTAAATAACACCCTTCTAAACAACTCATGGGTCACACATGAAATTAAATAAAAAATTAGACAATTCCTAAAATTAAATGATAATGCCAATAAAATATACCAGCACTAATGGGACACAATGAAAGCAGTTTCACGATAGAAATTTATATCAGTGAATATCTATTTCCAGAAAACTAATCAGGCCCAAATAAACAACTAAACGTTGAATCTCAAGCTTCTAAAAAAGAAGAGCAAGCCAAGCTTAAAGCTCATATGACAGAAGAAATTATGAGGATCAGAGTAAAAATTAATGCAATGGACACTAAGAAAATTATACAAAAATCAGTGAATTGAGAAGTTGGTTCTTTGAAATATAAAATAAAATTGTCAAACCTTTAGTCAGCCTGATGAAAAAAGAGGAAAAACTTAAATCCATGCAATTAGAATTGAAAGGGCTGAAATTACAATGGATCCTAAAGAAATCCAGATCATCTATACCTACTTTGAGAACCTGTATTCTAATATGATGAAAAATGCAGAAGCAATGGGAAGATTCTTTGATACTTATGAAATGTCAAAGATGAATCAAGAAGACATAAAAATTCAAAATAAACAAATAACTCAATGAAGATGTAATTTCTTTGAGAGAAGCATTCACTATACAATTCAGGCTGGCCTTCAATTCACTTTGTAGCACAGGCTGACCTCGAACATGCAGTCATCTTACTGCCTCAGCCTCCTAAGTACTGGGATTAGAGGTATGCATCACCATGCTAACGACATATGTAATTAAAAATCTTCCAACAAAGCCTTGACAGACTTACTGCTGAATTTTTCAAGAAATTTCAAGAAGACCTAGTGTTGCTATTTCTGTCTTTAATGAAACTGAAAGTGAAGCAGTACTCCCAAATCCATTCCTGAGATCAAAACCAGGAAAGTAGGGCCAGGGAGATGGCTCAGTACAATAAGCGCTTCCCTTCCAAGTGCAAGGCCTTGAATTCAATCCCTGTTTCTAAAAAATGAATACATAAATAAAACAGGGAAGTATCCAATTAATGATGAGAATTACAGGCCAATCTTCATTATGTACATACATGCAAAAATCCTCAATAAGATCTTGGCAAACAGAATGCATCAAATCATCAAGATTATACACCAGAACCAAGTAAGATTCATCTCAGGAATTTAGGTATGTTTCAACTTCCATAAAGCAAAGAATGCAATACATAATACTAACAGAGCCAAGGACAAAATCATCTTATCATCTCAATAGATGCAGAAAAATTATTTTAAAAAGTCTAACAACCAATTATGATATAATCCTTATAGAAATGAAATCATCTACACCTGTCAAAGAGGGGCACTCCACTGTCATTCAACCATTTTAGGTGCCTGAACTCAATGACACAATCCAACACAGTCCAGTGTTCCACAACAATGGTGAGTTATCTGAAGAAGTTGTCAGTCATAGCCATTTACAGCTCAACTTTTTATTATGGCCCCGCGTTGTATACCTCATTTTTATACTTTTCTGCTGGATGGTTAAGACGTAGATAGAGCAAGACTTATATACCAACACATGTACTTTATATTTCTTATGTGGTCAGTGAAGTTCCCTTAGGGTTTATCTTGTAGCCCTGTACATTATTCTGTGGATCCTTTGTCTGTGTCATCCATGTGGATGAGTCACGGCCAATGCTTGACCATTTTGCTCTCTGAGAGAGCCTGAGAGAAAGTTTTCTCTCCTTTGACTCTCCTCAGGAAGGGTTATAGCAATGAAGAATCATGATGTGTGTGTATGAACAGTACAGTTAGGATAGATACTCCATGCTTCTACATAATCCTATGAGAGGCAAGATTTGCACTAATGGTGGTTGGACAGGATATTATGTCGGCTTATAGTACTATGGACAACCACTAGGAAAATAACAAGGTAGAAAGTATTAATTATTAAATCTTTGATGCAATTCAGGTATAAAAAATAATATAAGTAAACAGCTACACTCTCTTAATTTACTGATGAGACATCTGCTATAATAATGTCTGTAAGTATAATATCATGTGTGCACTTTGTACGATACCAAAACATTATGAAAACAGTTTGCAATGTATTAATTTATCGAATCTGTCCTGGTAAGGTGTCTTAAAACTGTCTCATTGATATTTGTACTTCAATAAAATTATAAATAAATAAATAAACATCTATGACAAACCAACAGCCAACATCTCACTAAATGAACAAAAACTGAAAGCTTTCATTGTAATATCAGGAACAAGACAAGGATGTCCACTGTTGCAACTGTTATTGAGTATAGTTCTGGAAACATTAGTTGGAACAATTAGAGAAGAATAAGAAACAAAAGGAATAAAGATAGCAAAGAAAGAATTTAACTTATCCTTTCTTTTAATTTTTTGAAGAGAATATAAAATAGTATTTAAACAGAAAAATTACAAGCGATAGAGAATTTCACTCAACAAAATAATATGAATTTCACAAGATTTTCTGTAATGCATAGTGTTATATTCAAATTGGTTGTTCTTATTACCAGATATTTGCATGCAAAATTGGAAGAAGAAACAAATACATAAATTAAGAAAAGGAAAAGGACACAGAATTGAAAAAAGAATAATATGATGTTTTAGATAGAAAACTCCAAAAACTCTACCAAAAGTTTCCTAGATTTAATAACCAAATTTAGTTGAATAGCTGGATATAAATTCAACACTCAAAAATAATAGCATTCTCGTACACACACAACAAACTACTGACATAAATTAGGAAACCACACCTTTTATAATGGCATTTTTGGAATAAAAGGAACATAATATGCACAAGCAAAGAAATAATGCCAAATCGTGAAATATTAATGGGTTATTTGAGTAAAGGAATTATAACTTTTAAAATATAGTATAATGTTCATTAATTGACACCATAATTCTTTTTTGATTTTCAATGTAAACACATTATCTGTCAACTTGTACACTGTTGTTAGTTCTATGAGCAAATAAAGTATGTCACATGAGTAAGCAACATTTATACCTATATGTCCCTGAAATGTGACTATATTTTAAAATAAATCACTGGATTGTCTCTCATAACTCATAAACTCTGATATTTGTTCTACCTTTAGAAAGGTAGAATACTTCTGTTTACTAGCGAAAACATGCATTTTCTGTGTCCATCTCAGAGTGTAACACAGACTTGGGTTAAGGGAACGTACTTTTAATATGGTTGACAATTTTAATCACACCCTGAGAAGTTTTGTTTGGTGATATTCTGTTGGCTAGCCAGAATTTCTTTCGAGATGACACAGTGCATAGATTCATTTCAGAAGCAACCTCTTTGACCTAAGTAATAAGACCAGAAACCCTGCCAGTCATGGCAGGTACTCCATCAATGTATATATCATCGTATTATGATTAATTCAATTTTCTTGATATATACACTCATTAAAAAAATTCAGTGTTTCTACAGTGCTGGTGTTGATTGGGAACAGAAGTGCACATAACACATCCTTATGCACCTACTCTTGAAACACATACCACACAAAAGCAAGCATTTTCGCCTTCTATCTAAATCAGTTGATGAATCAACTTGAATGCTGTACCAGTAACTTATTAGTCCACTAACAGTTGTGATTCAGTATCTTTTGCTACTTCACCAATTCATCCAGTTATGTTGCTAGTTGAAAGAGAAATTTTTGTCAACTTTTGAACTGCAGCAGCCTCCCCTAAAATTTTACTACAAATATCTTTAACAACCTGCAAGTTCAACTCTTCAACAATGGTACAGGGCTTCTCACCTTTAACAGTTCGGCTATCCATTGTGAATATACTCTCAGCACGGACACATTCGATGATGTGGTGACCTTCACTAATTGCTTATGTCCTTTACATCCACATTTTTCTTTTGAAAAATTCCAAAGGCTTCTGTTTGAATGGTGGAAGCTTGATTTCCATGAGGCAAAGAAGTTTTGAATGTTTTGTGGCTTCAATAGATAGCTGAATACCACATATTATATTAAGTAGGCTTGGATAATATGTATCACCTGTCGTAATGAATCTGTAAGTTAAGTTGGGCTCATGGTATTTTCTTTTAAATGCAGGTTTCTTTTTGTTAGCATCTTAGAGTCTTCTGTTCTTTCATAAATGGGCCTTTCTCACTTTTCAAAGAATTTCTACAGTGACATTTGTTTTTAATCATTTTGGCTAGGGTTTGTTTATGGTCTCTGTCACCAAAACTTTGACAGAGACAAGCACACAGTTTAAGGAAAAGGCACAGATGGGAGCGGTAAATAAAATAATGGACAAGCTAGTCACAGACTAAACTAAATATCATCTTAGGACTTAAAGCTTGCCACCAAATGCAGCTGTAGAATTGAAGTTCATCAATTCATTTGTTATTAAAAAGCCTTCCACCAGATGCAGCTTAATTGTTACTTAACACACACTGATAGGGCTTTGATATGCATCTACAACCAATTGATTTGTTATGGTCTGCAGTCAAACCTCTCTGCTAATGTTAATCTGCAGTTGCAGTGTATAACCTGGGGTTTGGGGATCTCTGCACTAGGGATCCCTAACAGCTAAAGGTTGTATCTCCAAATAATATCATATTATAGATTAGGTTTCAGCCTGTAAATTGGGAGAGAGATACAAAATTCAGTTTACAGTGCATGTATTATTTCACCCATTTCAAAATGAAAAAGTTGAGGCTCAACATGTTAACTGACTTTTCAAGTACATATAGTTAAGTTCATTTAAAAAGACATCAAAATAATTATATGTAAGGGAGTCCTGTCCAGTTCTCTGGAGGTTTAGGAATATAATGTACTCTTCTGTCAACTGCCAACAATTCATACTCCACCTCATTCTTGAGGAGCAGAATGATGGTCCTGCTACCTGTCTAGAGGCTGGCCAAATTATCACTGCTGTCCTGCTTCGATTTTGGAAATTTGTTGGTGCTGGCTTCCTCTTTGCAATACCTCAGAAATCTGTGAAGTCCTCCCTTCTTCCACGGTCTGAGTGGGTGTCATGGACCAGTGCCTCTCTTAAAGTATGGAATTTGTTTGTTCACAGCTCAGGGGGCAGATCTAGCTCTAGTTTCTCATCTCAAATATTCACTACACTCCTTTCTTCTGTAGCTAAGCAGTAAATACACAACTGTGTCCAAAACATAGCTGTACTGTGTTCCTATGGGTGTTTGGAGAGAATGCTAAGAAAACAGTTCTACAGGACGTATTTTTATAGCCTACAGATTTTGGAATGCGGTAAATCTTCCTTTGTAAGTACTATGAAAACTTTTCCAATCCTTAGTCTATGTATTACAAATTTTAAATGTTCTCAGAGGCCAGAAGCCTATTTCATGAATGCCCCAGGAACTAGTTTAATAATTCTGGGGTTATTGAATGCTAGTCCTGCCTATATTGGAAAAGCATGACTAGTTTTCCAATTGTTGGGGGAAAATGCCTTGTTTTGCTTCTAGCTTGATTTTGAAAAGAGAGTAGGAGGCTGGGCGGGACAGAGGAGGAGTTGAGCTAGAACAGACACTGTTGTGCAGGGCTGTGGATGCCCCTGCAGAAAGTTTGAAACAAAAACCAGCGCTTCATTGGGAAACAGCATTTAGGATGAGTCATGGAGAGAGAAGTAAAGCTGGGTGTCCACTCTGTGCTGCCTGGAACCACTGTAAACATTTAAATGGTAGGGAAAGTAGAGTGGGTGGGAATAAGAAGAGGCTGAGAGAAAGAGAAGAACGGAAAAGAGAAAGAAATGGGGAGAGACAGAGATTAAAGTTAGGGGCATCACTAACTAATGGAACAGGTAAAGATCCTTCATGCAACATTATTAAATTGAAACAGGGAACTAGCTTTCTTTCATTTTAGGAAGCATTAGATACATAGGAGTTTGTAAATTATAAGAAACTTAATTTAGACCTCCCAACTTATTGCCCAGACCTGCCTACAAGTTAGAGTCACTTGAGGAGTAAAGTCCCTATTTCTTTCTAGATCAATTACAAGTGATTTCAATATTTGCTAAAACTGGA
This sequence comes from Ctenomys sociabilis, assembly GCA_004027165.1. Taxonomy (NCBI): domain Eukaryota; kingdom Metazoa; phylum Chordata; class Mammalia; order Rodentia; family Ctenomyidae; genus Ctenomys; species Ctenomys sociabilis. Next base: position 20,516 of record PVKA01029931.1, read on the forward strand.
CAAATGATTGCTATGTGAAGCTACCCATGCCAAGTCTGATAACCAAAGTGTGACATGCAGTCACAATTTGCAGGAAAGAGTACAATACTAATAAATCCAACATTGTCTCAAAGGATATTAATATTTTAGGATATTTTCAAATTTTAAATTCTGAGACTGTGTTCACTTCAGCCTGGACATATTATGTAAATGCAGTTAAAATTTTGTTTTGTACACCTAGGTCTACTGTTTTAACTTCTGTTTTCTATTTAAAAAAAAATCAAGAAAAATTCCAAAGTAGATGTCTAACTTGCTAGTAGGTCTTATAAAATAATACACTAGTTTTGATGATTTTTATTTGGCAATAGTAGGGATTGAACCAGGAGCTTTGCACATGATAAGAAAATGCTTTTCTCTTGAGCTATACCTCTACCTTTTTATTTCATTTTGAGACCAGGTCTTGCTGGGATGCCTTAAACTTTTAATCTCCCTGCTCCAGTCACTCAAATAGCTGGGATTCTAGTCATGATCTACTGTGCCTGACTTAAATTTATATTTACCACACATAGAGCATCTCTTTCCAATACTTCCTTTCAGTATTATGAAATTTTACTTAGAAATAAAGTAAGTGAATTGATTATTTGTCCTGGAAATAATTCCACTATTCAAGATTTTTTATACAATAGCATCTACTGACAAACAACAACGAATATCTTTGATTTCTTTCCAGAGTAAGTTGCACATACAGGGCTGATCTCATCTGACCTACTATTTTATCTAAAGGTAATCTATCTCAACAGGCTCTAGATTCAGGCTGTGGCTTAACTGACCATATATTTACCATTGATTGTATTGCACAAACTCAGCAAAAAGTATCTTATTTTGAAACAACTTTTGATAAGTAATTCAACTAATTGCTGTTATTTGGGTAATCAAAAATTATTGTGCCGATCCATTCAGCTAGCCTTTGTCCCACATAAAAAAGATAATTTAAAAGGGAATGACACAATAGACACTGTGAAAGGGAAGCAATCTTTCCTTATGCTAGGGAGATATTGTGATGTTTGCACATGAGGGTCTTCTTTATTCCACCTATGAGTGTGGTCTCCATTAGCTTATAAAAGCCTCAAATTTATAGTATTTTGTATTTTGTTTAGATAATAAAAAATAAAAATGAAAAAAAATGGTCAGTGGCTGAAAAAAAGGCCAGTGGCTAAAATAAAGTTAGGGAATAATTCAAACACTATATCTTGAAGTAGGATCTCTTGTTTTGTGGTAACAGTGCTTATGTATATTATCTATATCTTAATGTACATCATCAATATTTATGCCTATAATTATTTTTACTATGAATATGCATTGTGCAAATTTAATCTTCTTTCTATGGCTTAAAAGTTATATATCTTTATGCCCATTCCTTAATGTTTTAACATGGATCAGTAACAAAAACTAAATAATATTTTCTTCTTCATTATCTCCCCTCCTATATCCTGTTCCTCCTCCTCTTCTTCCTCCTCCTTTCTCCCTTGTTTTCCCTCTCTCCCTCCTTTTGAATGCTTTGGAGGATAGAATCCAAGGCCTCATGCATGTTAAGCATGCACTGCCAGCAAGCTATGCTCTTAGCTCTCAATTCCTCTTCACTTACAGGTCATTTTTTCCTTTTGTTCATTCTTTTTTTGTTGTTGTTGCAGAACCAGGGATTGAACTCAGGCCCTTGCACTTGCCAGGGAAGCACTTATTCCTCTGAGCCATCTCCCTGGCCCCCTCTTACAGGTCAGTTCCCTAGCATTTTAGTTCAATCTTTCTTCTAATCATCAAATTAGACATTACTTGGTTTTATAACACTAAATTTCAATTTTTTATCAATATTGTACACATACAAGGCTTTCAGAGAAACTTCTTGAGAAAAATAGATTCCAGTCCTCACCATTATTTTTGAACCCCAAAGAAGACCACTTTACATACTGTTAGTTCATTCTTTCAGTTTCACTGCAACAATTCTAAAATAACAATTTTATTGCTACTCCTTCATTTTTTTGTGAGATTGCCTGTCACCCACTATGAATGACAGGATGTAGTGTAATGGTCAGCATTTTGGTATTATGATCACCCAAGCCAGATAACATGCTATCATCACACACTTTCATTTCTTGTAAATGTTTTTGTTTTCCCTGAAGTTACTAATTGGCATTTTCTGGTTGTTGGTGGTGCTGGTGCTGTTGTTCTATCTTTGCCTTAGTTTTCCTTGTACTTATCACAAATTCAGCTCCACATTTTTTCCATTATTATATAAATATCTTCTCAATATGCTTATACTCATTCTAAAATAACATGGCTGCTCATTTCTTAAATATTTCCATGTGTTATGGTATTTTTGTCTTTTCCCTCAGGCTGGATACACTACCCAGAGAAGAAACTTTTGGTACACTAGAGCAATAAGGGTTATTGCTAGGCTTCTGAGTTCAAGGTAAGATGAGAAAACTGAAGGACTCAACATTTTGTATGTAAACATAATCCTCCTTTTTTATATGGTACGTTTTTTAAAGTTGGGAGCCTCCCTGGTCCAGTCACTCAAAAATAAATACAAGTATGATAGTTAATTACAGTGTCAACTTGAACAAGAAATGCCTACTGGATTAGTGTAGCAAATTCTGACTGTATGTGGATGTTTGACCTACTAAAGAGGGAAGACCTACCCTGGATGTGAATCATCCCTTTTAATTCTTTGGAGGAACTCCAGTCTTCACCATTTACTTTGGAAATCCTCCTCTAGGCTTTCAGCTCAGACTCTTCAGGTTTCCAGCACAGACTCTTCAGTTTCCTTGTATGCACTTGAACAAGACTCTGCATTGAGCTCCAAACCTGTGGGTTTGATTGGATCCTCTGGATTTCCAACATGCAAATGGCCCTTTTGCAGATGGTCTTTTTCTACCCCTAATTCTGCAGGTGGCCATTATAAGGCTGCCTTGTAAATCTTTTATACATCCACATATTTATTATATGATATATTGTACTAAATCTGTTTCTCAAGTGAACTCTCACTAATACATCAAGTCTGGTCTACATTTGGAGAGTCAGTTGCCTGACGGGGTGATGGGGGTAGAAGGCATGAGAATTTAATGACTTCTTCTATAGATCTTCAATAACCCTCTTATTTTGCACTTGACATACTCCTTTTTTTTTTTTTTTCAGAGATAACTCACTTGCAGTTCAGGATTCTCCAATAAAAAGGCAAATTACTATAGACTTAAGATTCAGCTTTCTTTGGTAAATCAGTCAATTCTCATTTTCCTGCTTTCCTTCTTCCATAATTGCTTTCTTTTTCCTTTGTTTAGTCCTTATTTATTCAGCCTTTTAAAAAGTCCTTTAAATTTGCTTCAGTGGGGAAGATATAAAGGTAAAAATGTGTGCTCAATTGAAACAATTTAGGATGTGTTCAAATTAAGACTATCATCACTCAACAAAGTTTTAGACATTCATATATCTTCCAATACTTATCCACCCTTTTGGCATTTTTAACATTCAATCCTTTCTTTGGGATACATTTTATTCTTCTTAAAGAATATCCTTTACAAATATTTTTTTTCACCAGTGCTAAGGATTGAATGAAATTAACCCTGGAGCTTCCCCACTGAGCCACATCCTTAGTGTATTTACTGAGTTCTATTTTGTTTTGTTGTTTTGAAGCACAGTTTCACTAAATTGCTCAGGCTGACTTCAAATTTACAATCTTCCTGCCTCAGGCCCCAAAGTAGCTGGGACTATAAATTTGCACCACTACCTCCATCAAAATTTTGCTGTTGTTAAACCCTATTTTTGTCTGAAAAGGATACGTCATCATTTCTTGTGAATAATAACATATCATGTGTTATAGTTCCAGATTGACAGTTATTTTCTCAGCACTCAATATAAACCATTGTTATTGTTGAGAAATATGTTGATTTTATTCTACTCACATCTTTTAATCTTTGATATATTTTCCATACCTACATTTCTGTACTTAAGTCTGAATATTTTTTCACTACAGTTGTGTTCATTTGAATTTGTTCTCCTGTTTAAACTATCTATTGAGGTTGGTTTTATTGTTTCAGTAATTATATTTTTATCTTTAGAGACACTGTTTCATGTTTTAAAATTTGTGAATAATATATATATATATATATATATATATATATATATATATATATATATATATTGGACCATACTATACTTCTATTTTCTTATTCTGTAGTCATTTACAATATTTTATAGTATATAACTAATAATTCTATTATGTGAATTTTTGGAGGATCTTATTTTGCTTATACTTGTTTATAGCTTTCCCCCCATGAATTTTCTAACCTTGAGTTGTGAGTTCCTATTTGATCTAAGGGTATCTTGTGGGTATCAGAGTACAACCTTTCAGAAAAGGTTTCAATTTTCTTATGTTGGAAAACTCAGGACTACTTTCATTTCTTACTTGTGGATTCCTTAGGCATTTGACTTCTGTAAATCTGAACCGCAACTCTACAAGAAACAATGTGATGGTCTCAAGGTCTCGGGACAGAAGGTATTTATTTTTCTTTGGCTGTGTATCTAGAGATCAAGTCTGCATGTCTCTGCAAATAAATCACTTTGTCATTTTATTTTTTATCTCTCATTCATTTTAATGAGAAAAAAGATAAAACGGCAATGAGACAGTCTCAAAACAGGTTAATATGACAGTTACAATAATTAATACATTGCATATTATTGTCTTCACAATAGTTATTCTGAGGATGAGATGCAGACATGATATCTTGTATAAATTATTAGTACAAATCTTTCTTCTCAATGAACCAAAAAAAAAGTAGCTGTATGTCTATCCTAACTATCTTGTATATACATATTTTTTTCACTGCAAAATGGTCCTTTAGTTACATAGGTCTTGCTTTAACTTAGTCTTAACCATTCAGCAGAACATGTCATTTTATTTTGCTGATAAATTGTTCCATTTCTCTTTTTCTTTGACCATGCACCTATTTGAAACTTTATTGAGCAATCTCAGTCAAGAAACCCCTTAATTTTCCATTTTAAGTTTCCAATACCCACTGTATTTTTGTCTTCTCTGGATTTCTGTACTATCTTCTCAACACAGCTATGCATTTAAAATAATGTATTTGCTATGGTTTATGTCTAAGTGTCCCCTCAAATCCTCATGCAGACATGGGGCCACTTCTGGAGTTTGTGATTGACTATTGTGGGTGTGGGGCTGCACCTGCCCTGGGGCAGGCAATTTGCATTACTGTGTAAGGAGGGGAGAGTCTAGCTACAAGCCTGGGCTGCCACCACTCCCTTGCTCTCTGCTTTTTGTCATTGCCATGAAAGGTTGCTTTCTGCCACGTGCCACTCTGCCTTACAGCCAGCTGAGCATGGACTGAAACTTGCAGTAACTGTGAGCTAAATAAACTTTCCCTCCCCTCATTTTGAATGTCTGATATTTGTTCCAGCAACCAGAGAAGAGTAACTGAGACAGCATTTCTGTCATATGTAAATGCTGATTTGGGATAGTTTGGGTTTATTTCTTTTTGAAAAAGATAGCTGGTGCATCAGAGTGTCAGAAGCAAAAGCCATAATACATTTTCATTAAGAAAAGGGAAGACATGAGAACTGTTGGCATAGAGGAGATGTTAAGATTAGAAAACAAGATGAAATCTGGAAGACAGGATGCTTAGGGAGGCAAAGAATGATAGCTAAAGGGTAAGCATCAGGGAAACTCAAATTGAGGGACAGTGTATGAAATAATTCTTCCATACTCTTTTAAAATGTCCTTTACAAGAACACATAGTAAGTTTAAAGAATTGACACCAGATTAAAAGAAATTGGAGAAAAAATTGCTAACTGTGAGGCATGATTTTCTACTTGGACCCTACTCTGGAAAACATGACTTTTAAAGAACATTATCACAACATCAGATAGAATTTGGTTATGAGATATGATAATATCATATTAGAGTTGAATATCCTGATTTTGATAACTATGTAGGAGAAGGTACTTGGTCTTAGAAAGCAAAAGTAGAAGAATATAGACTTACAAGGGCATAGTACCTCCACCTTACTATTAAAAGTTATCCTTAGTATGTCAAGCAGGTCTGACCTATGTGTAGCACTGTCCTCTGACCTTTGATGTAGAGCTTTGGTGCACTTATAACTTTAGCAGTTACCAAAATTCGGGTACAGATTTATGAAGTTTGAATTCATCCAGTCGTACCTGGCTTGGGTCTGGCTGCTTTGCTCGGCTTCTTCCTGCTGCAGCCCTTGGAAATGAACCTGTTGTGCCCGTCTGGCAAGATGTTCTGCTCCTGGATTAGCCAGATGGCTCTGGCCCTTAGCCTCTCCACAGGGGCTTCAGCTGCAGTTTCACCCCAGGTCTGTATGCCAGACCTGGGCTGGGTCTGGAGGGATCCAGACAGAGAGAGTGGTGGACATTCTCACTCACAAGCTAGGCCTGGGCTGGGTCTGGAGGGGTCCAGTGGGCATAGGGGAGTGTGGAAGTTCTCCCATACACTGGCCAGGCCGGGGCTTGGGCTTGGTCTGGAGGGGTCTTGAGAGTGAGGTGGAAGTTCTCATTCACAAGCCAGGCCTGGGCTGGGTCCAGAGGGGTGGATGGGTCCCAAGCATGTCTGACCTATGTTGTAAAGGAAGGCTAATATATTAATATCATCCTTATATTATCTTTTTGTGAAGCAAAAAGATTTTCACCATATTGAACATATTTCAATTATTCTAGAAGTGATTTGCAGTTCAACTTAATGAAACCATAAATATATTCTTTATTAATTTAATCCAAAATATATTTTTCCATTTATTTTTATTTTATTGAAATACAAATGTCAATCAGACAGTTTCAAAACACCATAACCATACAGAGTCGATGAGATAATATATTGCAAACTGTTTTCATAACGTTTTGGTATTGTACAAGGTGCATACATGATATTATATTTATAGGATTTTATATAGCTGAATTATATCAAAGATTCAATAATTATTTACCTAGTGGATGACCATAGCACTAAAAGCCGACATAATATCCTGTCCCACCACCAATAGTGCAGATCTTGCCTCTCATAGAATTATGTAGAAGCACAGCGTTATCTATCCCCAACTGTACTGTCTATACACACACAGGATGATTTTTTCTTTCTACAACCCTTCCTTTGTCTACACCTGTCAAAAGTGGGCACTCCGTTGACATTCAACTACCTTAGGTGCTTGAACTCGACACCACAATCCAACACAGTCCAGCATTCTGCAACCATAGGGAGTTATTCAAAGAAATTGTCGACCATATCCATTTAC
>PVKA01029932.1:0-27811 GCA_004027165.1 Ctenomys sociabilis
TTTTTTTTTTTTTTTTTTTTTTTTTTTTGTCTTTTTGAGACAGGGTCTCACTATGCAGTTCAGGCTGGCCTTAAGCTCACTTTGTAGCTCAGGCTGGTCTCGAACTCACAACAATCCTCCTGCCTCAGCCTCCCGAGTGCTGGGATTACAAGCATGCGCCACCACGCCTGGCTTCTTCTTCTTCTTCTTTTTTTTTGTAAAAACATTTGCTGCAGAGCCTCTTTGTCTCCAAAGTGATATCTATGACTTCTTTTATTTTAAAGCTGTAAATCATTTCATGGAGGACAGATTCTTGACAGAAAAACTAAAAGCCTAGCTCTTAGGCACGTCCACTAGTTGAAAAATGACTTGCAATGGACATAAAGCATGCTGCAGTATACTTTAGTAGCAGAGTAGCAGAGAAGTATGAGTCCGTTAGAAAAAAAGATTTATTAACAACAATTTGATGGCATGTGTGTTCCACAGAACAAAGTTTTCTCAAGATCTGCAGGTCATGCAGATACAAGTGGTTTCTTGTCATTAAAGTTTAATTTAATGCACTGCACTGTTGCAGTAAAGTTCGGCACCCGCATACAGAAGCTGGAAACACCGTGTCTGATGTCACAATATGAAGTGGCTGGTGGGGACCAAAGTCAGAAGGCGTCAGTTTAGAACATCAGTGTGTTTAGTATTGCATACAGAAGACATTAGTCCCTTTAATTGGCTTGCAAGGAACAAAAATCAATTCTGGGAAGTTAATATTTTTCTCTGAATAAAAATTAAAATCCTCCCTTTTCCTCTCTCCCTTCTTTCCCCTCCTGTCTCCTTTTTCTTTTTCCTCCTTTTTCCTCTTCTTTTCCCTTCCCTCCTTCTCTCTCTTTCTCTATTTTTTCTTCCTTTCTTCCTGGGCCCTGGGGCAGCGTGTGACAGAGCTGAGGGCTGGGTGGCCAGGCCCTGGGCTCCCCTCAGCACACAATACAGGAAGAGGGTGTGGTGGTGGAAGAGCTCCAGAGCCAGCTGCTGAGTGGAGGTCGGTTCTACCTCCCCTTCCTTGAGATGGTGGGGGAGGTTGAGGGCACAAGTTCAATTAAGACTTGCTCTCTCTCTCCCTGTCCCTCTCCCCTCTCCCTTTCTCCTCTCCCTCTCCCTCTGTCTCTCCTTCCCTCAGCTCTATTCCCTCCACCATCTTCAGCAGGCACATCATGTTTTCCTGTTGGACTATTTTGAGTAACAACATTTCAAGGACAATAAAAAAAAGGTTGGGCTCTGAACATCAATGAGTGAGCAGTAAGAAGAGAAATTAGACACAACTGTATCTCAGGGGCCATGGTTTTTAGTACTCCATTCTGTTTCACAAGCTAAACCTCACCGTGAGCACTAGAGACAGATGGATGGTCACTCTCCTGCTGAAGGACTGCTAAAACTCTCTTATGCTGGCACTCTGCCACTGGCCATTGGTCTAGGGAGTTCTGCTTGTGCTGGCTTCAGCACGGGTCGGAGCTGCATTCTGGCCAATGTCTGGTGATCCACAGCCAGCTCCTCACACTTTGAGGAGGTGCAAGGAGCTGAACCCGAGCTTTGGTTTATGGCCCGGCTTTGCATGCTCATGAGAGGAGGCTGGATGCTGCCACTGCTCTTGGAATCCTATTGATCAGCAGCCTGACTGGCCAGATTAGAGGATGAGTAATCCCCTAACTGCTTTAGAGGACTGCTTCTATAGCTTTTTATGAGCTGTGCAATTCCATGTCAATACATTTCAGAGCTACACACATGTTCCAAAACATATCCCCAAACTCCAAAGTAAGCACTTTTAAGAAAAAAGAAAAAAAGTGATTACCAGCAAGGGATACATGTGACAGGAGGCTCATGGTAAAAACAACAAACACATTTATCCTTGTGCACGAAGATGCGGGTAGCCGTCCTTTACAGGTGTCTCTTCATGCGCAGCTACTCAGAAAGCGTGCCTGTTAGGGCTATATCGTTAGTCCCTGTATCCTGCACCCCACGGGGTTCTTGTAAAAGAGTGTGCTTTGAGATCAGCTGGAATGCATTTGCATCAAAATATAGTTCACCACAGTCCAGAATGTTGTCCTGGCTTGGGACCAGCGCTGCATCTGAATTGCTTCCCGGTCATATTTGTTCACCCTTCCTTTGGCGTGGAGGCTACTCAGGGTTCTGTCACCTCCATTCCTGTTTATGGTAGATGATGGGGACAGTAATGCGATAGGCCGGAGTGCAGCCACATTTACAACCCGGACCAAACTGCACCTACTAGTGCCTGGTCATCTTTTGCCATCAGACGCCTGAATGCCTTTTATGAATTTGCTACAGGGTCTCACTGCGCAGCTCGGACTCACAGTGGTATTCCTGTTTTCAGCCTCTCCAGTGCTGGGATCACAGGCATGCACCACCATGCTCAGTGCACCCGGGGTCAGGATGGCCTACCATGTGGTATTGGGGATTGAGCGCTGCCTGGGCCCTGCACTTACATAAACAGGTGCTTAGTCCACTGAGCTATCTTGCCAGCCCAGAAGGTTGAATTCCTATTCTTCCAAAAATTAATGGTGAATGTAAAATGTTTTATGCCCTTTCCTTTCACAAAAAAGGAAAGGCAGCGTTCTTGACATTTTTGCTCATGATAGAAGTCAGAGGCTCTTCTTAAGAATTCCTCCTTCTTCATGACCCTTTCACAGAGCACAGACTGTCCTGCCTTCTATCCAGGTGTCTCCCCAACTCTGATGCACTCCTAGGTGGGGCCTTGGGCAGGCCATTGGACCCTGGGTGTGTCATCCTCCTCCCGGGGCCCATCCATTGATGGATTTATAGCTCGGTGTGATGTTGGGAGGCAAAACCTGGCTAGAACAGGTGGTTTCTTGTGGCCGAGGCCTGGGAGGGTCTGTTTCCCTTCTCCTCTCTGGATCTGTAGCTGCTTCCTGACTTCCATGCCATGGACAGTCTCTCCTCTGCCACGCTGCTCAGTCTTGGAGCCAGCTAACTGTGGACAGAAACTATTACAAACTGTGAACCAAATTGAAGCTGTGCTCCATTAGCTTGTGGATATCAGGTGTTGTATCCCAATGATGAGAGAGTAAGTGGGACATAGACTCGTGCTGCAGTGTGAAATAGCTCCCCATTACAGCTCCCAAACCTTGTGCCTGTCACGGACACAACCTCCTCTACCCCTGGAACACGCCCAGCTGTCAGTTGCCCCTGGAAGGACACGAATGAATGTACTGCTGGCCTGTTCTTTTCTTATGCACTCTTACTCTCATCCGAGTTTCTTGCTGCAACCAAAACATTTTTGTATCTCCCTTGCAGTGCTGTGGTCAAAATCTTTCATTGGCACCCGTTATTCCTGTGACAGTGGCACGAAGCACTGGCACGTGGGGCAAGTCCTGCTGACCCAGCCCCCCATGTATCCTCAGCTGTGCCGAGCTCTACCCTGGCTTCTCCTACTGACGTGGCTGTTCTTCCTCTTCCCACGTGGTTCCACCTGCCTCACCATCTTTTCCTCTCTTATAAATGCCCCTGATCTTTCAGATGCATCTTAAATGTTTCTTTGTCAGAGTTTTCTCTGTTATCACAACCTATATCTTGTATGTTATTTTATGTTATTGTGATGACCTTTATGTTTCCACCATAAAACGCTGCGTAGTTATGATTAATCCTTATTCTTGGGGTTTTGATTAAAAGTCTCCTCGCCCAGCAGACCAAGAGCTTGGGCATGATAGTTTTCCATGGCTCACAACAACCAAACCACTGAGTAAAGTACTTGGTATGTAAAAACTACAAAATGAATGAAAATATTGACTTATGCTTCATTAAGAACCTGTTTACCACACAATTTTGTTTCAAATAGGCACTTAGAACTTTTCTATCTATACTAATAAATTAAAAGTAAAAGTAAATTAAAGGCACTTTTAACCTTTTCCTTGGCCAGAAGCTACATGAGCCTGGAGCATCAGGAGGGACGGAGCCTGCCCAGCTCAGCACAGGGAATTCAATGCGTGTGCAGGATGCAGGCATAGAAGTGTGCTGAGTCTCTGCTTCATTTAGAGTGTTGCAGGGGTCAAGTTGGCCCGCAGGCTTGGCTTCAAGGGTGACTGTGAGTCAAGTTCAGCCTGCTGTGCAGTGGGACGGGTGTGTGTTTTGGAAACATTGCCTACGTGGTAACTTCTCCTCTGGTTGCTCAGAAGATCTCAGCTTGGTCTGAAGCGCTGGAGCGGCCTCGTCCTTAACAATCTGGCTCTGACTCAGCGCCCAGTCCAGCGCCTGGGTTTGGCCATATTCTGGCCGTAAGTGCACCAGCCCCTCTTGAAGCAGCCTCATTGTTTGTGGCAGGGTACACAGGCTCCAACTTCACATGGTTTGATGAAGATTAAATGAGGAGCTGCACGTTAAGCTCTTAACATGGTAACTAGTATACAGTAAGGCTTAGAAGCCTCCTGTTGTCAACATTAACCTTTGCATAAGTGATTCTTTGCACTTGAAATTCCTTAAGTAAGCATGCATCACTGTCGGGTGGGAAAATCCGTCCCTTCTGTGGGTAGATCTTCCACAGGTGCTTTGAATGAAGGGCGCTACAGTCTGAGGTACACTGTGGTGGTGACACAGCGTCCCTGGGGAGACTGGTGAGCCAAGCCCAGACCTCGTGCATGTCCGCAGCTCCTGATGAGTCAGTGTCCATGCACAGGAAGTGCAGGAAAGAGTTTCCATGGCCCAGGACTGACAACCACTAAGTGAGTTAATGATGGTACAGGTCACAGTGTAACGCAGACATGTAATGTGTGCTGGGAGTAACCCTTGGCTTCCCCTCAAGCTTAAAGGTCTCTGAAGACCTTTGAAGACAGAGGCTGTGACGAGGAATTCATGTTCCTCTTTTCACTATGGATCCACCTTTATCCATGCACCTGGGAAGTGTGCAGTGGAGATGCTGTTACCTGTTACCTGTTCAGCATGGGTGATGCCCCTTATCACAAGCTTGTGTTTGAGTACCTCTCTCCCCCTGGGTCTAGCTTGAGTCTGGTTAGCTCTGCAGCTCATTCCCTGGCTTCGATGATGCAGTTCTACTGGGAGGAGTTTTCTATTCCTGAATAGCAGCCCAAGCGTCAGGCGCATATCCACAATCAGGCTCTGCTGTCCTTTTTTGAACTGACAACTGGCCCAGAAATCAAGTCTCAAATTAGTGGTATTGACTCATGTATTTAGTATATTCACAGGAATAATAAGCTTTAACATTTCTGGGTAGTCTTTAACAGGACTGCAATTTATGCTTTTGGGAAATTTCATTCAAAGATCAAAAACATGTAATTAGGAGATAGGTTTCAATTTCCAAAAATGATTTTTAGTGACTGTTAAAAGACCGTCTACTTGAAGAAGCCATGATTGTTTTAAATTATAATTTGCTTAATACTGTCTGTCTCCTCTGAACAAGCACTGATGGCCAGCTTGGGCTCTGACTCCCATAGGCTGTTTCCCAGACCCAGGGCATGATGGGAGTCTGTGGACCCTGTTGTCCACTTCTTAAAATTTTTTATGTGTTTGTGCATGAACATAAGACATGAATTTCATATTTACATTACCAGTTTTGAAAATGGGCCAGCACTTGTAGAGTTTAGGTATAAGAGGTCATTCGGTAAATTTCTTAGTGTATAGGTCCATTTCCTAGTAGAAAAATATTTAAAAAATCATGGCTTCTTGATGTAATATTAGAACATATGTGATGGTGAGTCTTACTACCTAGCAATTGCCCAAATTGCTAAATTATTGTTTACTAGTTCTGCAGGAGAAGCAGAGCATACAGCGGTTAGGACCCGAGGTTGGAGCGTAGGCTAATGTGGGCTTACTGTCCCATTTGCACCTCAAGCCACTTAGTTTCTGTATGTGCCATGATAGGCTTGTCCTCCACTCCATAACCACTCCTTTATTTCACTTAACTGGCCATCTCCGTCTGAGTAGCATACACATCAACGTCACATGTTGCTGCCTCAGTGTACCCTGGCTTCACCTGCTTATAAAATGATTTCTTCCAATGTGCATTTGTACAGTTTTTGCTTCTAGATACTTGGACTCTTTGCTTCTTGTTCATCATGATCCTCCCTTCCTTCCTTCCTTCCTTCCTTCCTTCCTTCCTTCCTTCCTTCCTTCCTTCCTTCCTTCCTTCCTTCCTTCTTGTCCTTTTGAGACAGGGTCTCATTATGCAGCTCGGGCAGGCCTTCAGCTTACTTTGTAGCCAGAACTGGTCTTGCACTCCCAGTGATCCTCCTGCCTCAGCCCCTGGAGTGCTGGGATTCCAGGTGTGCATCACCGTGCTCAGCCTCGTCATGAACTCTCTGTCCTATCTTGTTCATGATTGGTTTATCCCTAGAGTCTCTGTTTTGTTTTATTTTGTGTGTGTAAAAAGCAGTATTAGTAAAATTAAAATATTTTGATTATAGCATAGATACATTAAATGGCTTTTTATGTTTGAATTTAAAAAATCAATAGTAAAATACACCTCATGTTAAATGACTTCAGCATACCTCTAACGGGATAGAACAATTCTTTGCCGTCGTGATGGGTCGGAACAGCATCTCAGAGTCTCCCAAACTATGTCAGCTTATCCTGTCTTTGGTTTAACACAACTCGATCTATCTTGACGATCATAAAACAAAGCCCATCGGAACTGTAGAGGCCATGTTTAATGGAGTCCCTGTTTTATTCATTTATTTAAACTCAGCTCATTCTTTGGGATTGAATTTAGTGCTCTATGCCTACCAGGAAGCCTTCCCACACTCTCTTTTTCCATTATCAGATACTTTCCAGTTTTTACTAAACTTAGTATCTTCTTTCCATTCATATAACTATTTTTGAAAATATTATTAAAAATGACTGCACTTGCTATATCACTCAATAGAAGTCTTTAAGAAATATTTTTAGATTATAATCTCTCTCTTTTGTGGAACTGGGGATTGAACCCAGGCCCTTGCACTTGCCAGGGAAGTCCTTATTCCACTGAGTCATCTCCCCAGCCCTAGATTCTAATCTTCGTTGGTGCATGTTTGCAGGACACGATGGCAGCACTCGTTGTAGGGAGGGGTAATGGTGCATAACGTCCTCCACTCTTTCTCATCCCTCCTCCACTACTCTCTCCCCTTCACCCCCCTCTTGGTTCTCTCTCCAGTTGTAAAATCTCCATCAGGCCATAAATCTGTAAAATGGGGAGGGTGGGGCAGGGCAATGGTTTCCAGTTTGGATAGTGAGAGAAGGTACTGGAGTCTAAGGTCTGCGTGGCTGCCTCCAAAAGTGAGTTAGGCATTGCAAAATGGAGAAGACATTAAAGAGCCTGTGCTAAAATCTGAATACTTATTGAGGCAATCATTGATTTCTATGGCTGTGCAATGTCATGAGTGTCTCCAAGGGCCCTGAAGTCACCGTGGGCGTGAATTGCCGGTCTTCTCATTTTTCACGTTCTTTCTCTCAGAAACAGAGCAGTAGCAGTGCTTACCTCAGCAGGCACCTGGCATGCACGGGGCAGGATCTAGCATTTGAAAAATCTCCACTGCATTTAGTCAGTTATTCATGATCTTGATTTCTTAAAAGCCAGCATAACTTTACCAGACTGTGAACACCACAGTAGGTGACGTCCTTTGTAACCCAGGTTTCTGTCACTGCAATCCAGGTGTAATCCTGTCCAGTGTATGTCATTGTAGGGATTGTGTATGAAGACAGAGTTACAGTGGGGCCCGTCGGCCTCTATTATGTGCTTGCGAGGCATGTGGGGCTCTGGAGGATGACCCATTCTGAGTCAGTACATACTAGAGTGAGCATTTCTAGTTTTTAGTATGCATACGTGTGTATGTGTGTATGTGTGTGTGGTGCATTCAAGTCACACAAAACTCGATTGTAATGACAGTGTGCTGCCTTATTTAATAGGTCTCCTACAAGTGAAAAGCCAGCCTTCTCCCAGGATTTATAATTTCATACTTTGTGTGAAATGGATTTATTGTTGTGCTTTTTTGCCTGAATCATATCTCTGGTGGACTACATAGACCATTGTGTAAAGCAGTGGAAAATAATTTGTTACACTAAAAAAAAACCCTGCCAATATGTTTTGGCTGAGCAATGCACTATGGATGCAAGGTATTTGCTAAAAATTTCCACTTTAAACTTACAGTTGCTGCCAAAAGATACTAACTTGGCACAGAGTGAACAGCTTTTTGCCATTGAGATAGCTGGCAGTTAGAGCCCACAAACCTTCCCGTCCTGAGTCTTGGGGGGGCAGGGTGGTGATATGATGGTAGTAGGAATCTTCATGCATTTTTAAAATTAGTGAAAATTTTCATGGAATCTTCACCATTAATCAAGGTGAGAGAGTCTCTGTAAACTCTTGGTTATTTACAAGTCAAAGGTACACTTAGAGAAAGTAACACACTAACCCTTTATGTGTTAGTGTAACGACTTTTCCCTTTCTATTTTTCTTGTCTGATATATTCTCGGATAACCAATGTGGAAGTATTCTTCAGTTCTTGCCCCATTGGGTCAGGATTTGGCCAGAGTACCTGGCTGGAGGTTGCTTTCGGGGGAAGTTCCCAGTTTCTTTTCCCCCAGTGGGGGCCACGCCCAGGGGAACCCCACCACTGTGCTATGTCCCTAGCTCTCTTTTATTTTTGTCGCAACAGGGTCTCATTAGCTTCTCGGGCTGGCTTTGAGTTAGTTTGTGATCTTCTTGCACTGTTCTTTCATGTACCTAGAATTGCAGGGTGTATTGTAGTGCTACAAAAATCTCCTAGTGTTTTTTATTAATTATGCTTATTCATACATTTTAGGTATACACAGTGACTGCATTTGTCACTAGGAATTTGTTCCTCTACATGGCTGATCTTGCTGCTGCTTCTTTTCCAGCTGCCTTGCCCTCCCTTGTCCCCTCTTCCCCTCCTTAGACACAAAAGCCTTATTTCCATCTTTTCTTCCTTTCTAATTTCTCTCCTGTCCTCTACCTTCCCCCCCTCCTTCCCACTCTGTAGTTCATCCTATTCAAACATTGTCTTCCTGTTCCCCAATACCTAGCACACATTCCGGTCCTTATCTACACTTTTGGTTTCTCACTCCAGAGACACAATGTGGTATTTACACAAGAGGGTCTGCAAATCTCCCAGTTTGTATAAAACTATTGTTAAAAATTGTTTATTTATTTACTTATTTGGTATGAGTCTCACTGCCCAGCTAGGACTCGTAGTGATCCTCCTGACTCAGCCTCCCCAGCGCTGGGCTTACAGGCCTGCACCACCACGCCTGGTTTCTATGGCCAGAATGACATGCCCCAGGGTGGCACAGCAGGCCAGTAATGGGAATCAAACCCCGGTCCTTAAGCTTGCCTGGCAGGTGCTTAGACCTCTGCGCTTTCTTCCCAGCCTTCTAGTTTTTAAAATCACAAACTAGTGGGCAAAAGTACTGTTATTCTTTCATTATAGAACCTTTCCGGGCATTGATGGAAGGTAAAAATAAATAGGATTTTAAAAACTTCCTTTGGCAAAGTCTGGTGACAACTAGAAAAATGGTTTATTTTTACATAAATGTTTTTGACTTAGAAGTAATGAGAGAGAAGGGCAAGCTGAGGGATAGCAGAACAAGTTTTCAGCTTGTGGCTAGAGTTGGAATATATCATCTACATATTAGTTTTATGGTTTTTTTTTTTTTGGTGGAACCAGGGATTGAACTCAGGCCCTTGCAGTTGCTGGGAATGTGCTTATTCCACTGAGCCATCTCCCCAGCCCCTTAGTTTTATGTTGCATAGTAAAATATGCAGTGAGGTATGTGGCGGCTTCATTCACATTTGAATCCTCCGAGGAGCTGTGGACGAGCCCCAGCCTGCTAACATCACAGTCTCTGGGACCGGCTGTAGCATCCGTGCTAAGAGCTGTCAGCATGATTCTAGGGCCCACCTAGGTTAGAAAATCACTGAGTAAAGCTGTGGCTTCTTCTTTAGGACACTGGGAATGTGTGGAACTCCACGCATGTGTGCAGGTGTGCGTGTGTGCACATTTTACGGTAATGATGTCTGTTATCATAAGGCTAACATTCAGTGCTGAGTGTGGGCTGGGAGATGGCTCAGCGGCAGAAGCACCTACCTGGCAAGCACAAGGTCCTGAGTTCAATTCCTGATGCAAACAAAATGACAACAACAAAAAACCCGAAGAGCTGAGCTGAGTACCAGTCGGTGTTAGCAGTGCCCTTAATGAGTCCTCTTATCTCAAGTGCAGTTTTCTCTATTTGAATGGTAAGAAGCTGAGGTTCAGTGACACCAAGGTCCTTCTCCATGACACCGGAAGGTGTGGACACAGACTTTGGGGAAGAGCCCCCTGACCTCAGATTCTCAGCTGCTGGCCATTTTGCTACTTTGCTGTTATTAGTTCTTTGCGAGTACTACATGCCTACAAGTGGGGCAAATGCTTGAAACTGCTTTGGAAATATAGACAAGGCCCTCAGACACGTGTAGTGCTCTTTCAGTATCACTTGATTCAAGAATGGTAATTTACTAAAATCATTCCATGTTTTAATAGTTTTAAAGTTAGATGTCCTGGCTTAAAAGCGAAAGTCAAACTAATCTGCAGAAATCTCAGAGATTATTTGCAAGTTTTTCAGCAGTGAGGAATTTTCTACCATTTTCTTGTTTTGGATCCATGTAGACTGAAAAGCAGATCTTTTTGCCACTGGAGTTCCTTGTTCTCTTTCAGGAGAATGCTTGGCTGCGAGGACCCAGGGCCGGCAGAGGGCTGCAGCCGTCCACACCAGCTCCCCCACTGTGTGCTTTCACAGGATGACTGAGACCCTCACCCCTGCTGGCTGGAGGCACTTCCTGCTGGCTTTCTGTGACAGGCTGTCCCATGCCCTGAGTCTGAGTAAGGATTCTATCATGTTGCTGAATCTGCAGGGGAAGCTGGGCGGTGCCTGACATTCTGTGACATTCAGCGACTCTGCACACAGGGGTTTGTAATGCTTTTCTGAGTCCAGCAACCCCCATGACTTACTTGCAATTTCAAAAGCAATGATGCAGTAAAGTTACTAACAGTTCCACTAAATTTGCCTCACAAGACCCGCACCCCGCGAGTGCCTAGCTCTTGGCATATCTGCCTAATATCCCAGGTAATGCGGTGCAAATTGAAAGTTTTATTTTGTGAACTCATGCACCAGAGAGGCTGGTGAGCACTTGTGCTGTGCCTTGCACAGAGCAAAGCCAGTATTTCAGGCTGCGAGCTTTTGATTAAAGCTATGCAGAACAGTCATCCACATCTCAATTCCCCTTCAGACAAACTCAAGTTTCTCTGTTTTTTGCTTTATGTTGTATTACACAGAAATATCCAGATGGCTGTAATCCAGATCGTTAAGTGGGTGTCATTCTTTGGATTGAATAGTTGGCGTTGATGCAAAAGGATGTTTTCATTAATAAGATTGAGTAGGATTAGAATATTATGTCTGCAGGCCCCATGTATTGGGGAATCTTCCAGCCCTGTCTGAGTTTAAGAAAACAGAACTGTTTTGTGCATCTGAGCCTCTAAGTCTCTGAGAATTCTGCGCAGATAGCTCCACACATAATGGCACCGTCCAGACTGTTTTAAGACTTCTTTTTTTTTTTTTTACCATTGGGTCAGAATCCATAGAAATATGTTTTGGAAAGCAGACATCTTGTTCCAAAGTTCACAAGACCAAGTGAATGTTTCTGTTTCCTGAGAGCAAGCGAGGCAGGAGATGGCTCAAAGCACACAGTTGTGGAAACTTGATTCCTCTACCCCTGGCCCTAAGGGGCACACGTGAGCGCCCAGGAGCTTTGGGGTTCTCCCCGTCAGTAGTTTTACATTGTTGTGGAAGCAGTGAATGCAAAGCAAGGCGCAGTGGATGCAGTGGGTGCTTTTGCACTGGCGATGTCAGATAAAAGAAGCATCTGTTTTCCACTGACTGTGTGAGTGAGTTTCTATTTTACTATCACTGGAATGATGATTAACATTGATACATCCTTTCTAGTAAGATGCTTAATAGAACAACTTTATTTTGGGGGCAGAGCTGCCATCCAACTGCTATTTAATTGTTTAAAACAAAGGTGACATCAGGAGAATCGGTTTTTGTCATCTGTAACAGTGTGTATGAAGCAGAGAACCATCCTCATCTGATTCCCTGCGTTATGGAAAGCTACGGAGCTGGAACAGTACCGGCTGTCCAGGGGAAGCTGGGTTCAGAGCTAAGAATCAGACTTCTCCAGGCCAGTTTTGAGATCCACAAGTTGTTATTCCCAATCTTAATTAAATATCAGAAACTTAGAATCTGTGAGCTAATTCTTTCAGTCAATACACATTCCAGTGCCCTCTTACGCAGATAATGAACAAGGAAGATGCAATTCTCAGGGTGAAGGAATTCTGATTTTCCCAGGGGGCAGGGGACTTAAACAATTAACTACAGAGCCATTAAAAATTCTAAACAGCTAATAGAAAATCGTTTTTAAAGTATAGTCACAGTGTGCTGAGGAAGTATAAATGTCATGACAATGTTCAAAGGGAGTCTCACAGAACCTGGGGTTCAAGGAAGAGTGCTTTAAAGTTAATTTAAATCTCTTTATCTAAAATAAGACTTGGACATGTTTATTGTTTACCTATGTGCATCGGTGAACTTGGGCTTTCCTTTTAGACATATGTTTGTAGAACAACCCGAGGGCAGGGCACATAGGGCTCAGAACAAGAGCCGGTGTGCTGCCTTGCACACACACATGGATCGAGCTGCAGCCTCTTTGCAGGCCTCTTACGTGTAAGGACATGCGAGCATTTAGATAGGGCAAAACTTGTAGAAATATATTTTGGTGTCACTTAAATAAACTAAAATTGGCTTTTGTCTTACTTTTGGAAAATGACCCACAGTGTAGGACTACAGTAAGTTGAGTGAGATTTCCTGGAGATGAACAGGTCAAAGGTGGGACCATTTCCTAGGAAAACAATATGCTGAGCTTGGTTGAACAAAAATCTATAGAAACATAAATTGTACAACTATCTGATACTTGGCCTTATGGATACCTGTCCAGACTTGTAAAAAGCAGACAAGACTTTGCAATAGCAACACTTTCTCAGAGCACGAGGCAGACGAAAAGCCATACATACTTTTTAGATAACATTTTTATACTATTCCAAATATAAGGGATTAGTTAACAAGGATAGAGCTGGATTTTATTCATTTATTTATTTTTTTGAGGTAAGGTTTACTGTATAGGCAGGCAGGCCTCAAGCTCATGGCCCTCCTGCCTTAGCTGCCCAAGGGCTGAGGCTATAGGTGTGCACCAAGGCTGAATTCGATTTTAATAATGGAAGTTTTTAAAGATTGTCTAGAAATGTCTAAAAGGTACAGAGAGAATGAGAAAGTGAGAGAGATAGGCAGAGAGAGAGAGAGAGACAGAGAGAGAGGCAGAAAGACAAGGAGATTGCTTAATTTTAGTTTTGTGTCCCTAGAAATTACTCCAAAGAAATCTTGAAAGAAATCTTCCTGATATATACCATATACAGATGTGTGCTGTAAAGAGCTAAATTTGAGGATGTTTTGTGCTCATTAGTGCTGATGGATGTTTTCCTTGATACTTAACTCTTGGCTGCCCTTCATAGTGCTACTGATGGTGTTTAATGAACTCACTTTATTTGTTGCAGTGAAGAAAATAATCAAGATTTTGCTAAACCTTTGAGCCCATAAAACATTATTAGTGGTATTGTGAAAAGGATGGCGACCAGCTGCTCCCTATCTCCACTGATGCAGACTAGGAAGAAATAAACTGCAATGTGGGATGGGTTAGAATAATTTCCTGCTGGTGGTGTTAAACACTGAAACGAGTCAGGGAGAAGGTTGTGAGATCTTCTTAGATTCTTTGGTTCCCTCGCTAAGTAGCCTAACAGTCCCTGGTGGTGCTGGTTTCACCTGTAAACTGGTGGACCTCGCAAGGTTCAGGTGGCTCTGATTTCCTGGGAGGTTCATGTCCCGGGGAGGATCACGAAAACTCACATAATGAAACAGTGGCCCAGGTCTGGTGAGTTGTTATTGTGTACTACATTCAAGGCACTTTGTCACTGGAATGCGGCCACGCAGGAGGTAGCTGAGCAGACGGTTCTGTGGCAGAGGGCGTCACGTGGTTTCCAATGCTAGGAGCAGCTTTGTTTCACAAATTTAGCATCATCTCCACAGCGTATGGCAAGGGGTTATGGACAAACCACGCTGTGGGTGGCACTGCTTTTGTTCTGAGAAGGCGTTCCCTTGCTTGGAAAGGCCTGAGCCAGGTCTCTCTGGGTGTACGACTGTAACACAGCACCCGACTCTTGGGGACCTTGTGTGTCCACATCTCCAAGCTATTTCTCATGATGTCCTTACGGGTGCCCCAAAGTTCAGATTTTGACATGAAAAATTCTGTGAGCTGAAGACCGCAACATTTTGCAAGAGGCAGACCACACTTCCACGAAAGGATGACCCTGAGTGGCTGTGAGCAGACACATTCTAGAAGAGAAAACTATGTTCCTCAGAGCGTCTGACCTCGGCTTCCTGCAGACCTACTCCTGCCTCTCTTCTCTTTTCTCCTGAAACAAACCCTCACTTTAGGTTTTCTTGATGACTAAGGGCTAGATCTTGCCTGACTTTCCAAGCTTGTGCGATGCGGCTTCTTCTTGTACTCACTCCTTGTGCTTTTTACATTGTAATCACAGCAACAGGGACAGGCCTTGACTTCACAACCTCCTGTAAGCCTGCCAGAGGCTTCACCACGGAGCTGCAGGGAGCCACACGGCAAGAAATAATAGGGAGAGTGCGCCTGCTGGCACGTAGCTGTCCACAACCGCCTGAGTTCGTGACACCAGACAATGTTCCCCTGCGTTGCTAGGGCTTCCTGCTGCATTTCTCCTCTAGCCGGGGCTACGCTGCTCTGCTATCTCCGTGAGAGCCAGCGCTGCTCAACTGACACAGACTTCAGAGTTGAGATATGGTTTTCTTTATAGCTTTGAAGTTTTCAAACGACTTTTTCTATTTTTTCTTTCTTTCTTTCTTTCTTCTTTCTTTCTTTCTTTCTTTCTTTCTTTCTTTCTTTCTTTCTTTCTTTCTTTCTTTCTGCTTCCTTCCTTCCTTCCATCTGTCTGTCCTTTTCTTCTCCTCTTCTCTACCCTTTCATTTTTTTTCTTTCTTTTCCTTATCCTTCTTTCCTTTTCCTTTAAAAGAAAAGCCTCAATAAAAACAGTATGGAAGTATCTAGAAGGTCAGAAATATATATAATGCATACACGCGCGCGCATGTGTGTGTGTGTGTGGTACAAGGCTTCACTACGCAGCTCAGACTCGTAGTGATCTTCCTGTTTTCAGCCTCCCCAGTGCTGAGAGTGCAGGCGTGCCCTACCACACCCAGTCTCCTTGCCGGCACAGTACTCCCAGGGCTGGGGCCGGTGCAGGTCAGATATTCTCATGGCTTGGATAGGTCATGAAATATAACTTATACACCTTGAAAAAAAGGAGTGAAGCACTCACTGGCTTTGATCATTGCTTTGTAGCTTTGTTTAAGCTTATTTATGTTTAGAATTTTGTCATTCCCTCCATGTAGGCAAGTGGCTTTTAATGCGTTTGACCACAGGGGAGCAGTATAACACTGGAGACTTGCTTGCTCCCTGAAATTAGGTGGAATACATTTTGTTAATGGTCAAGAGGTGTTGTGGATCACAAACTGCTTCCTTTAGAATAACAGGACGCGATTCAGAATACTTACGTGGTGCATTTTGAATGTTGCTATAAGTTTGATCAAGTGATGGAATGTCCAAAGGTCAAGAGATGAATCATTCCCATCCTACATGGGGAAGGGAGAGTCACTCAGCTCCTCACTTATTAATGAAATCTACTTTGAGAGTTTTCCCAAAGCAGCAGAAGCATCAGGAAGCAAGTGTAGATCATTCTGTAAAAGAAGCGCTAATGAACTGATTCATAATGTAGGTGGTATAGTATGAAATTTCATACTTTATATGTTTAAAACGCTTTGAGTTTTTTATTAAAAAGACAAAGCAAGCAAATTAGATGTAATTTATTTCTCTATCTGTAATTATTTTTGTTTTTTTACTTATCTGTAATTATGTATTTTGGTTTATTTCGCTTTTAAAATTAATTTTGGATAAGCTTATGACTTTGAAATAACTTTATAGAAAATTTGCCAAGATGTGCTTGGGGGGGGCAAGGACATGGCTCAGTGGAGTAAGTGCTTCCCTGGCAAGCACAAGGGCCTGAGTTCAATCCCCGATTCCACCAAGAAAAAAGAAAGAAGAAAAGATGTGCTTGCGGGGTAGCTCAGTGGCATAAGCTCCTGTCTGGAAAGCACAAGGTGCTAAGTTTGATCCTCAGTACAAAAAGAAATTGCCAATATGTACAAAATTCCTCATGTATTCATCATCCAATTTCTTTACTATTTTGTTAACAGTTACAGTTTTTACAACTAAGAACCAACATTGTTGTATTACCAAGCTCTACTAACCGAACTCCACATCAACTTCAATTAGTTCTGTCTCCAGTGCTCTGTGGAATACTCTTTTTCATGATTTTCAGTCTCAGGGTATGATGGTCAGGGATTTGGCTCAGAGTCCCTCAGTTTGGGTTTGTCTGTCATTGTCTCATGAGTGGCCTGGTGTTAGGGGCATTGGGTAAGAAGACCAAAGAGTTAGTGGTCTGCTCACTGCGTCACGCCGCGTCACACCGCATCACGGCACGCTGCGTCAGGTAGCGCACATCGTAAGCATGACTTAGGACTGTGGTTAAAGAGCTAAAGGTCAGTAAGTATAACTTCAGGAGTGGGTTCGGTGTTTATTACTGATTCATGAGCTGAGAAATATGCAGTCTCCATACAAAAGGATCGCCTCAGAGCTGGGGAGTTGATAAATCATGGAAGGAGAAGAAACAAGAAAGCAGAGACAGGGGCCCTGGGGTGAGCTGGTTCTTTTGTCATTATTTTCCTTGAAGGAGAGTAAATGAAATCTGTTTGCTTAGCGGGATTTGCTGCCATCTGTCTTCTCATTTCCACAAAGCCAAATCTCTTCATTTCCTGGAGGTTAGGTCTTTTTGTATTTAATTCCTGCTAAGTTTATTATTTTTCTTTCAGTTTGTAGTCTATATCAGTACGTGTTTTCAATACATAATGGCCACATTCCTGTGCACAGCTGGCACGTGCGTGACACATCTTAATTCATTTTCCCAACCTCTCCCTAGTCCTTTCTCCCTTTCTCTCTCTTGATTTCCTCCCTTTACGAGAAAGATTCATCTCCCTGGCTCTTGTTAGCTCTCCTTTATTTGCCCTTCATTTAAATTCTGGCTTTCTAAGAGAGGCTCTGCGATATTTAAGCTTGGGTGTCTGACTTATTTCACTTAACGTTCTCATCCCCAGGCGCACCCGTTTCCCTGCATGTGACTCAAGTTTCTTCTTTAAGAAAGGTCAAGGCTTGCAGTCAAGCCACTTGGGTTTCAGTGTGGTGATGTGGGATCTTGGCATGAGTTGCAACATTTGGGCCTGCTGCTTTTTCTTTAAACATTTGTCATTTGTTTAAAATGATCACCATTTCAGTTACTCACCCTCCTTCTTAATATTCTATGTGGGCATGTCTAGCCCAACTTTAAGATTTAATACTGTCTCACAATTATTCACTCAGCTGACCGGTAGAGCCCAAGACATTAGACCCAGTGCTTTGAGTTTTTTAGAGAAAAAGCATAAATATATTTAAAAAGGCCCATGGGTCCTCGGACTTTTGCCGAGTCACTGTCTCATTTTGGTGCAGGACATTCACTGCAGGAAAAAGCAAAATGATTATTTTCCTGTGTCTTACTTAATGAAAGCTGGGGAGACACTGGTTGCTATCATGGTGATGAACCCTTGTCCAAATCCTCAGGGAGGCCTCAAGCGAGACTGTAAGACAGTGATTCACTTGTCCCACCACTGTGGGGCCTTGAATCTAGACCACAGTCCCATCTTATGGACTGTTTACTGCACTCTTCAAAGAGAGAAAGCAGATTCATCCAATGGGAAAGATCCTGGACCTGCACCCAACAACTATTATTATTATCATTATTATTATTATTTTACCCACTACTGTTTTGTTGAATATCTACTGTGTGCCAGAAATTTCCAAATTTTATATCTCAGACATGATTTCATAAGATAGTCTCAATTTTTATAAGGAAATTCAAACTTAAAGTGGTCAAGTAGTTTGACCATACTAGCAGAAGTTGTATTTGGGAGTTAAAAAAAATACATTTCTATTCCAAATGCATATGTGTGAAATGCATCATTTTTTTCAGTTTGGAAGCAGGTACTTTATTAACTGACCAAGTCATGAAACGCCATGGTAGATACCTTAGTTCATCCTGCTAATAAAGCCTGCTGATCTGGCCTTCCCTATTTCCAGTATCTTTACCTTCCACAAAGTGGGTGGGCTTTTTCTTCATTCCACCTCATGGAGATAATAACTTGAGCAGCCACAGGAAGTTACTTGCCTCTTTGAGGCATTTCCCAACAATATAGATCTGATGAATCAGCTCCTCCATGCACACGATGCCATACTTACCAGGAGATGGAGCGATCAGTGAATGATCTGTCAAGGCAACTCCCTTCTTACTGACTTTGCCATAGCCACGCTGGTATATTAGTTCATTCACTGACTCTATTTGCTACAGGGTCTCACTGTGCAGCTCGGACTCGTAGTGACCCTCCTGTTTTCAGCCTCCCCAGCGTGGGATCATAGGTGTACGCCACCACTCAGTCTTGGTGGGCGGCTCAGCCAAGCCCAGGGGCAGGGCCAGTGCAGAAGGTGGTGTGGGGGATCAAACCTGGTCCCTGCATTTCCCTATCTTGCTGGCCCTTCCCCCAGGTAATACATGGTTCCACAATTCTCAGCATGTTAACTGTAGCCTTGTTGAGATTACTGAATACAACTTCCATTGAAGCTGGCAAAGGTGAGGAAGCTGCAGCACCTTGAGGTCCTTTGGGCTCATCTTTGATAGCCCTGGCCTGGATGACAAGTAGCAGTTTGGGCTCTGCAGGGACAAACAAGTTGCCAGCTATCTCGCCATCCCAGCCCCTGGGTCTCAGCTGTGTTCGTCTGGCTGTGCTGCTCATCGGAGTGCCTGGCCTTTCCATAGCTGCACTTCCTCCTTGCCTCGTGCAGGGTCTTCTGGGTAAACCTCTTTCTCAGGAGTCTTCCCTTCAGCTCCATGAAATGTCCTCTCTTTTTCTTAAGGGTTTCTGGCAAGCAGGAACCTTCTTTTTCTCTTTGACACCATTCATGGCTACAGCTGGAAAAGAGGACTGAAACAAATAATTCTGAACAATTTGTCATAATAGTAAAAATCTGACATGGTGAGTTCTTCATAGTTTCAAAATACCATTAATATTTTTCTGTAATAAGTAAAACTAATGGCTCTTTTACCTTTATGCAGTAATTTTGTGGTCATGATGACGCCCTGTCCAAGTAATTTCTATGGATTGCGCAACCCCTCCAGGTAGATAAAAGGTCGTTACACCGAAAAGCAGTTGGCCGAGGCTTGCTTGAGGCAACCCTGCCCATTTTCCTCAGGGTTCATGCTTGCTGCTGACTGTGCAAGTCAGGCTGGAAAATGTTGAAAACTCCAAGTACTAGTGAAAATCAGATCAGAGCTCGTCTTGAGTATTATTTGAGAGAAGTTAATGTTTTCAGCATTCAGTCCTTAATTCTTAAACACTAAAAAATATTTTTAAAAGTCATGGAGTCTGGAAAAATCCATAAATTCCTGTGAGTCCTGTAAAATTATTTTCCTGCTGGGTGAACCAAGGACTCAATTACACCCAGATATGCAGGTGAAAGGCCTATTCATCTGGAGAACGCGCTCTGGCTGAGCATGAACATTATCGGCCCCATGTCCCCTGCTGTGCTTTTGGAAATCATCAGGGTATTTTTTTTATGGAGTGATGGGGAAGCAGTTACAAGCAGCTTCACATTGTTTAAGTTCAGGATGAGAGCACGGAACAGTCTGCTATGCAGAGGACGCGTGATGACCCAGATCTTAAGTCTC
Source organism: Ctenomys sociabilis (assembly GCA_004027165.1). NCBI lineage: Eukaryota > Metazoa > Chordata > Mammalia > Rodentia > Ctenomyidae > Ctenomys > Ctenomys sociabilis. Next base: position 20,034 of record PVKA01029932.1, read on the forward strand.
AGTTCCTAACTCCGTCCCTAAGTTTCCTGGCATTTTGTAGAAGAGGCCATCTGACAAAAGTAGGTGACATGCCCACCTCCATTCTTTTCTAATTCAAACAAATGTACTTTCAAGAGACATTATCAGGAATATTTGGCATCTATCCTGTTATAATCATGGCATGATTGGGGGCAAGAGGTTCTCCGTACTATCTAGAAGTGGGCTCTGACTTGGGTCAGGTGAGCGTGGCGTGATGTCTGGGAAGAAAAGGAGAGGAGGGAAAGTGACTGGGGCACAATTTGGTCCTTGTTCCCTTTGGCCACTTAGTGCAGCCACTGAGCTGTTCTCTTTCATTAGCAAGCAAGCGTTTTACAATACAAATTAAAACGATAATGAAAAAGCGTACGATGTGCAGAGTGGAAGAAGAAGCAGTGGAGATAGTGGGTCTGTCTCCAAGCTGCCTCCCCTCACATCACTCTGACATCCCATCTAGGGCCTTCCCGTCCCGCCTGTAGCTAATGCTCAAGCGCAGTCACGAAGGAACATGTAGGCACAGATCAGATTTGGAGAGTTTCACATTTGAATCTACCCTTCGTTAATTCAACAAATGGTTTCTGGTGGGAGTCAATGAAACTAATGAGAAAAATCCCTGGAGGAAAGATGAGATGATGAAAACATGGAAGGGGAGGAAAATCCCGGGAAAAGAATTAGCTCCAAAATGCAGCACCTTCACTGTAGCTCTGTCTCGAGCCCCTCTGCAAACTCTTCTCTAAATAGTCTGTGTGGAGTATACATTATGAAAGTAAATGTGTATTGGTATATTCTAATGTTTATATTCATAAATATTTATAAATGTCTCACATATTTATGTACATTGAGATTTACAACTATTCTCCTGCACTTAGATGCGTTTCACCTCAGGAAGAGTACGTAACTGACTGTAAAATATTGTCTTTTTTGCATTTCATTTGTACTTAAGAATGGCACACTGAGATTCACAAGTGTCATGAGATTAGAGTCTGCTTCCAGGAACAGTGAAGACGGGTGCATGCCCACTATAGGCCAGCAAGTTTTCTTAGACAACTCCAAATCAGAGCAGAGGTCAGAATCTAATCGCTGTCATGAGTTCACTGAATACATAGTCATTGAGATTTGGAAATCAGCACGAAGAAATTGCCAAGTGCCACTGTCCCTGATGTCACAAAACCCACAATAGCAAGATATATAGATGTGAAGTGACTTCAGCTGTGAAGAGTGTCATGCCAGGAGAGTGCAGTGTGGAAGACCATGGATCAGAAGTTTACAGCATTGTGCTGTGGGAAGGGGAGGGCTCCCGGAGAAGCAGAGTGAAAGCCAGCTCTGCAGGATGGGTACCAAGGTGCCATAAGCGTTGGTTAGCTGAGGATGGGAAGGAGGAAGACCTGCGTCTCACAGCTCCCATGATGAAAGAACATAGTGAACATGGGCCGGAGAAAGCCTGCATACAGGAGAAACTGACCATGGGGAGGTGGGAAGAACCCTGATCCTTTCATGCTTTTATTGTCTTCATCCCAATTCCCTCTTTCCTTATCTTGAGGGAATGGGAAGCTGAGGTCATATCCTTGTAGACAGCCGACAGGACACAGTTGTCCTTGTTGATTTAAATTCCCTTTCACAGTGAAAGGTGACTGGGGTTGGAAGAAAGGCAACCGGTTGTGAGGACAGTGAACAACATGAAGAAGCAGTCCTGTCAGCTTGGATGAAGGTGACCGGGAGAAACAGTGGAAAAGCAAAACAAGTGGTGGGACTGCCAAGATTCTGCAGGACTTTAGCTCTCTGCTTCCCTGAAAAAATGTTCTTATTGGCTGTGCTCTGGGAAGAGCTAGAGAGTCAAATTCCATTTTGGTTTTAGAGAAGGAAGATGGCTTTTAGGGAACAGATGCCCACGTTTTTAAGGCAAGTGGGCAAATCATGCCACAGCTTCTGTGCCAAGCCCTGCACATCCCCATGGTGGCTCCCAATGGGCCCGACAGCCTTTTAGGCATTATTGAGTGGAGGCCAGAGAACCACTGGTATTGCCTGCTCTCTGTCTAAACAGTGCCTGTGCTCCTGACTGCAGAGGAGGTGCTGACCGCTGGTGCCTGATGCCATAGAATGAAATCCGTCTCAGACCAGGGAAGGGTTCTAAGCCCAGTAAGGTATGCGCAAAGAAAAGGCTTCTCTGCAAGTTTGTCAAAGACCAATGGACTCAGAAAAACACCAAGCTCTACAGAACGACTGGAAGCGTTCCCATGCAAGAACACTGATTCTATTGTGATGCGTAGAACTAGGCTTTCAGGAACTAGTTCAGCATCTTGGGCCTGAAATGTGATCTGGACATCGGCCCCTGATGACTGAACCTATTTACTGCAGGGATTTGGTGATTTCCCTTGGTATGGCTGTGCTTGACTCTGCAGAAAGGGCTTGCCTGTTGCAGAAAACCCAGTACATAAATGGAAGACTCTTTGTGCTGAGGAGTTAGAAGGCAACTTTTATTACACTAGTGGGCTGGGGGCCCCAGAAGTTTTTTTAATTAAAAAAAATTTTATCTTTATTTTTTATGAGCAGAGTATTTACTGGGGGAAAGAAAGCTCCTGTCTGAGAGAAGGACAGGTAGGGGCCCCTGAGTGGGTGGTCCCCAGGAAGCTGTCTCTCCCAGGGACTTTTATAGAGGAAAATCATGAGGAGATGTGGGTCTAAGGTGATGGAACAGACATGGGAACTCTCTTAGGTGGGTGTGAGGTAGGAAAAAACTATGGTCAACCAGTGAGATTATAAGCACCATTACTCAGGTAAAATTGATTAAATCCAGTAGCAAATTGGGAAGCAAGTCATGTAGCAAGTGGGCATGAATATGGGACAGGGTCTCTTCCTGTTGGAGGTTGGGCTAGTGACTCCTTTGGGCTCTTTCAAGGTGATGATACCTATTTAAAATATCAATCCCTGATGCCCACCCCTAGGGAAGTATGTAGCTCTGCTTCCTATTTATCTTGAGGTATGGCCATATGGGAGTGTGTTCTCTTCCAAGTTACAAAGTCACTTTGTCTTCTGTCTTGTCTCCTTGAGGGCCTGGCCCTGTCTGACTGACTATAATATTTCTATCCAGTTCAGCTGCCTACAACATTCCTGCCTCTGAAGAGGTAACCCAAAGTGCTGTGAGGGAACCATGGGCAGTAACTGCTCTGGCTTCTTCGGGCTGAAAGGGGTTGTGGTTGTTGACCAGCAGTCAGAGATACTTTTCAGAGGTTCTATCTAAAGGCCTCAATTGACACCAGGCATTTTCATCTTGGGTAGACGTAGAGCTTTGAATCTGAAGACAAAGCCAAAGAAACTATTAAACATACATGGGCCACATAATAACACCAGCAGGATAATTGTGAATACAGTCAAAATGATTTTCACCAAATAAACAGCAACACCTTGATATATTATGAACAGCTATTGAGACATTGGCAGAAGTATCTGGAATGTAATAATATTTTAAACTTTATAATTATAAAAAGACTGGCCAGAATGTTCTGTAGGTCTCTTAAATGTGGGGTTTAATCCCTTTTTTATTTTCCATGGCCACTGGGTATTGTCTCAAATAAACTGGCCAATCCTATTATTACTGGGTATGTGAATTGTGGGATAGTTCATGTGAATTGTGGGATAGTTCATGTGAATTGTGAGATAGTTCAGTTTTTGAAGCACCTGCTGGGGCAAGCCCAGTCAGGCACAGGACTCTGGTTCAGTCCCCAGCTCCCCGCCCTTAACGCAGTCTAAGATAGACAACAACTACTATAAGGACAAGCCTTCTAGGCCTTGAGTCCAGAAGGTTCCTACATGCAGGTTCCTGCATGGTCTGGTACATGGACTATATGAATGAAGTCATATGTTGTCAGGCAGATTTACCTAAAAGTAATTGTTTAGTGTTAGACAGAAACGTTCTGGAAGGAAGAGAGGGGCACTGAGTGGAACCAATAGGAGATAAGGGGACCCTTGACCCTGCCAGTCTGTCCCAGGTAGGAAATCTTTGAAGCAAGCTGCAAACAATGTATGTTTTTCTAACTGAGGAGAACACTAGCTGGATACAGTCAGGTTGGCCCAGCACAGTACCAAAGCGAAGTAAGGCTTTGTGACCATATATGTGACCCGCAGTGCCCAGCATGGTGACCGGCTGGGAACGCATTTTTTTCTTTCTTTTATATATATATATATATATATATATATAGTACAGGGTCTACAGGGTGTCATTACCTAGATCAAACTCATAGTGATCCTCCTGTTTTCAGCCTCCTAAGTGCTGGGGTTACAGGCCTGCACCACCACACCCAGTCTCAGAATTCTGTCTCAGTGTATCCCAGGGGTGTGGCTGGCACAGCAGGCTGAAGATCGAACCCCAAGCCCCTGCATTTGCCTAAGCAGGAGCTTTAATCCACTAAGCTATTTGGGAGGCCCTGGAAGCTCGTTTCTAACTATTGCTGTTGTGTGCTCATGAGCCTGCATTTCTCCAAGTGTGCCCTTCCACATACAGAAGCAGGTGTGGACGGCACCTTCTGACAAGAAGTGTCCACATGGGTGGAAGTAAAAGTCTCACGGAACAGCCATTGACAATCAGGCTATAGGGCAAACCTGGCAGAGGTACTGTGCTAAGATAAATGGAGTCATCTTTGCTTTTCTTTTGGTTGCCAGGAGGTTTTGTGTTCCTGAAGGTCTGAGGCCAATTCTTTTAGCTTAATAATTTGAAAAGCATTGCTGGAAGTGGAGAGTTTGTCTCTGAGGGCTCAAAATAGTTTTGAGATACAGGAACCAGACACTAACAGTATTATGATCTGAATAAAAGTGCTTCAAGGCAATGCAGTCTACACGACCATTTAAAGTATTACTCTCCATTATACATTTGAGACAGTACTGGCTATTTCTTTCAAATCAATTATGTAGACCTTGCCCCTTAGCCTGCTTCCTTCCTTCCCAAGTCAGGAAGGCTGGTTTGGGCCCCTGGCTCCCTGGATTTCTGTCCGTGATCAATGAGCTCCATTGCTGGGGCCGGAGGTAGACGGAGCATGGTGGCTGGATGCGGGGCAGGGCTGCTTCCCTCTATGCATCTGGAAAGCACTGATGGCAAAGAGCCCTCAAGGGGGGAGCTGGGGAGCACAGAGTCCAATCTTCAACCAATTACCCGAGGGCTGGAGTTAGAGGCTTAGGAGTCAGTCGCTTCCTGAAAGCCTGTGGTACCCGAGCGGCTCCGAGCATCTTCCAGTCCAAGCCACTCCATCGCCTGAGGTGTAAAGCGTCATGATTTTTTAAAATCTCCTGCAGCTGTGTGGTGTATGAGAGTTCATAGTTGAATTCTGTGCGTGGGTCACTGCAAGGCTTCAGATTAGTTATGACTGGGGGAAGACGCCGAAGGGCTTTGCGCCTGCTGTCCCATGACAACAATGTCTGTACATGACCCCGGTGACAGGCGGACTTACACAGAGGCCCCAGAGTAGTTTCAACAGATGCTGAAACAGCCGATTAGAACACCTCCCCGCCTGCTGAGTCCTATTGCCGCACTTGCCCACAGACAGACATTGTTTGTAGCATTTTTATGTCCTGTCATAACCTTACGATTAATGTTATTTATTTAAATTGACTAAAGTACATTCACTGAGTATCAATCAAAGAACATTAAGGAGTGATGTGTGGGTGATGAGTAATTTATCTGATTTTATGTTGTCATTTGTTGTACCAAATCTCAGGTAGGGTCAAAATGTTAGTTTCGCTGTCAGATAAGAATAGCAATATTAGAAATGTCCGAGGCCTTGAGCTCTGAGCAGGATGTTAAAGTGGGTGGAGGTAGGTGGGAGAGAACAGAATGGGCACCCTTTAAAGTGATGTCCTGAGACAGTGTTGCTTGGGTAAAAATAACCCAACGTGGTAGCAGCATTCTCGGAGTACAGAGAACGAATGTCATGATCTGCAGACTCTGGGGCAGCTTCTGACTCTGAGGAAGTCTCTTCATTTCTCTAAATGCTGTGTCTGCCCATATAACATAATTCTACTACTGGAGCTGCACCACTACACGGCTGAGGAGCATTTGATGCTCTTATTTCTAAATTGCTAGTACTGTTAGCTTGGGAAGTTTGAGGTGCTTCTATTAATGGCACTGAGATGGAAGAATGCACGTATTTTTATTAATTTTAATGAGAAAAAAGATAAAATAGCAATGCAACAGTTTCAAAAACGGGTTAGTAGGACAGTTACAATAATTAATACATGGCACATTGTTTTGGTAGTAGTTATTCAGAGGACAAGATGCAGATATGGTATCTTGTCTAAACACTATTAGTACAAACCTTTCTTCTCATTGAACTAAGAGAAAGTAGCTGTATACCTATCCTAACTACCTTGTATATGCATATATACATTTCTTTTCACTACAAAACAGTCCTTTATATCACTCTTTTTTCTTTTGTTTTGTCAGAGATGGGTGCTCCATTGCTGTTACAGAAGCGGTACTTGGAGATGTCTTTAAAGCACTTTTGCATACTTGATGCCAGTCCAAATACCGTAGCTTCTTGAATTCAGCAAAATAACCCCATATAACCCAACAGTCTGTAATAGTAGTGGGTTAGCAGCACAACTGGCAATCGTCCGAAGTTGTTCACTTGAGCCTTTCACAGCTCAGCCTTACTTTTTTATACCTCATGGTTATACTTTTCTGCTGGATGGTTGAGACCAAGTTAAAGCAAGAGCTGTATAACTCAAATGTAACTTCTGCTATCTGACGAGGTCAGGCAGATCCCCTCAGGATTTACCCAGGGACCATGTACAGCGCCTTGGGGATCTTCTGTCACTATCAGCCATGTGGATGCGTCACGGCCACTGCTTGATCAATTTGCTCTCTGTGGAAGCCTGAGAGAACTTTGCCCCTCTAAGTGACTCCCCTTAGGCACGCTATGCATCGCCAGTCACTTTCCTCTGTGGCCCCATAATCTCCCTGTTCAGAAAATTTGGGACACCACTGGGTTACAGGATGTCACAGCAGAGGTTCTCTTATGTCCTGAGTCCGCACTGACCTTGAAGGGCTAGGGCCAAAATATTGGCTATCCTTGTAGCCCAAAAATCTGTCTAATTTTTAGTCTGCAAACTTTAGTTGTTGAACATCCAGAAAAGAAGCTTAATGATATTATTATCCTATAACAGATGTAAATTATTAAGCTTAACATCACTATCTGTCTGAATATCATATAGTTTAGACAAAAAATGAAACTGCTATTTTCCAACCACTATGGATCTAAAATGTAAATCTCCATAGAATGTTAAAAAACAATTACACATCTTTGCACAGCTATTTAGAAATCAAACCATAGTCAATATTGTAGCAGTACATTTCTGCTACATTTAGTTTTTCTTGTCCCTCTTTTAGTTTTATTGCCTTTTTTAACATACAATTACTTTAGATAATGTTTGATAGCAATAATTGATATCATCAGGAGAAGCAGACACTTAGAAGACCAAAATGACAGGTATTTTAGGTCTGGTTTCAGTGTTACACACTGCTGTCCGCAACGTAGCTGCTTAGTTCACAGATAGCAGCATATAGAGTTAGTCATGGTGAGAATTCTACCCACTAACTGCTGTTTTCAAAAACCTGGTGGAAGTTCTTAGGACCATTGCCTTAAGCATCTTGTTTACATACATGTATGGTTTTACCCCTACCATATTTCTTGACTTGTCTGCTTTTTCTCTTTGTTGTTTAATCCTTCAATTCTCTCTTTTCCATTTAACTGTGGTATACATATCAATTTTTGTTT
>PVKA01029933.1:0-27809 GCA_004027165.1 Ctenomys sociabilis
GTCCTGTACATTATTCTGTAGTTCCTTTGTCTGTGTCATCCATGTGGATGAGTCACGGCCAATGCTTGACCAGTTTGCTCTCTGTGAGAGCCTGAGAGAAAGTTTTCTCTTCATGTGACTCTCCCCAGGCACACTATAGAACTTCAGTCTCTTTCCTCTGTGGCTCCATAATCTCCTTGTTCAGAAAATTTGGAGCTCACCTGAGTTTCATGATGTTGCAATATAGGTTCTCCTATGTCCTGAGTCTTCGCTGACCTTGAAAGGCTAGGGCCAAAATGTTGGCTGGCCTTGTGGCTCTTCTATTTCTCCAACTCTGACTTGTGATCTTAGGTTATTAACCATCCAGAAGAAAAGCTGATTAGTAGCCTGCAGCATATGCCATTCACTTGGCCTTATCTGACTCAATTGATTTTAGTTGTTGTACGTTTCCTTTTGTATTTTTGCTTTTCGCTTGTTATACTAGGGAGACTATACAATATTTACACATGTGTGTCTGGTTTATTTCACTTAGTATATGTTCAAATGGCATCCACTTCAGTATAAATGCTTCAAACTTATCATTCTTAATAGCTGAATAATACTCCATATATAAAGCACCACATCTTTTTCAACCATTCCTCATGTGATGGAAATCTTGGTTGTTTCCAAGATTTTGCTATCACACATTGTGCTGCTATAAACATAGGTACACAAATATCTCTATGATACAATGTATCCAGATCCTTTGGGAAAATTCCCAGTAGGGTGATAGCCGGCTTGAATGGGATTTCTAGCCTACTCTTTTGAGGAGTCTCCACACTGACCTCCACAATGGTTGTACCAGTCTACATTCCCACCAGCAGTGGAGAAGTGTTCCCTTTTCCCCACATCCTCTCCAACATTTGTTGTTGGTTGATTTCCTTATGATAGCCATTCTTTCTGGAGTGAGATAGTATCTCAGTGTTGTTTTTATTTGCATTTCACGAATGGCTAGCAATGTGGAGCATTTTTTCATATATTTATTTGCTTCTTTAATTTCGTCCTCTGAGAAGTATGCATTCATCTCAGATGCCCATTTCTGTATTGGGTCTTTAAATTTGAGGGCCCTGTTATATCTTAGTTCTTTATATATTCTAGACAGTAGTTCTCCGTCTGATTGCTTATTAGTTAGGATTTTTTCAAAATTTGTGGGTTGTCTTTTCACTCTGTTGACAATTTCTTTTGACATGCAGAAGCTCCTTAAGAAGAGTTGATCCCAGTTGTTGATTCTTTCAAGTGCTTCCTGTGCGAATATATGTTTGTTCATGAACTCTTTACCAACCCCTATGTCTTCAAGAGTTCCTCCTACTTTCTCTTCCTTGATTTGTTTTTTGATAGCCATTCTTTCTGGAGTGAGATGGTATCTCGGTGTTTTAATTTGCATTTCACGGATGGCTAGTGATGTGGAGCATTTTTTCATATATTTATTCGCTTCTTTAATTTCATCCTTTGAGAAGTGTATTCATCTCATATTCATAGCTATGAATTTCCCTCTGAGGACTGCTTTTATCGTATCCCATAAATTCTGATAAGTTGTGGTTGAATTTTCATTGAATTGTGGATATTGTTGAATTTCTTATTTAATTTCTTCTGTGACCCATTGATTGCTGAGTAGGGTGTTGTTTAATTTCCATATATTAAGTGGATTTTTCTGTTTCTTTTGTTATTTCCAGTTTCATTGCATTGTGGTCAGATAATATTCATAGGATAATTTCTGTTTTCTTGCATATACTTAAGCATGACCTATGGACTAGTATGTGGTCTATTTTAGAAAATTACTCATGTGCAGCTGAAAAAATGTGTATTCAGCTGTGGTTCGGTGGAACACTCTGTATATGTCCACCAGGTCCATGTGTTCCGAGCTGTGGTTCAGTTCTGCTACTTCCTTGCTAATTTTTTGTCTGGTTGACCTTTCCTTTTGAGATAAGGGTGTGTTAAGGTCTCCTGTTAAGATTGTGTTCTTAGACATTAAGTTTTTCATGTCCCTTAAGATTTGTCTTACATAGTTGGGTGCTCCTGTGTTTGGTGCATAGATATTTATGAGTGTTACTTCTTGCTCTTGAATTTTTCCCCTGACCAATATATAGTGGCCTTCTTTGTGTTGTTTGATCCTTCTTGGCTTGAAGTTGAGACTGTCTGAGAACAGAATTACTTCTGCTGGTTTTTTCTGAGGTGCTGGGGCATATAGTATTGTTTTCCATCTTTTGACTTTAAGCCTAGGAATCTCTTGAGTTAAGTGTGTTTCTTGTATACAGCATAGTGTTGGTTTTGTTTCCTAATCCACTGTGCCAGTCTATTTCTCTTAATTGGTGAATTGAGTCCGTTTACATTGATGGTTATAATTGAGATGTGTTGACTTATGAGTGACATGTTATTTGTCTGCCGTTGGTTACTTCTTTTTGTCCTGTGTTAATTGTTTGCCCCATTTAGTGGGTTCATTCTGTTCATGTTTGTGGAGTTCTGATCATTTTGGTCCCCGTCTAGAATGTCTTTCTGTAGTCTGTGTAGGGTTGGCTTTGTCATCATGAAATTTTTTAGTTGTTCTTTGTCATGGAAGCATTTCACTTCTCCTTCAAACTTGGAAGAGAGTTTTGCAGGGTATAGTAGTCTGGGCTGGCATTTGTTTTCATAGAGGACTTGTAGTACACTGCTCCATGCTCTCTTGGCCTTTATGGTTTGTGAAGACGCTGGCTATAATTCTTATGGGTTTTCCTTTGAATGTGATCTGCTTCTTTTCTCTAGCAGCTCTCAGTATATTATTCTTGTGCAGGATTTCTTGGATCTTGCCAATTATATACCTCGGTGCATTTTTAATAGGGTTGAAGTTATTTGGTTTTCTGTATGGTTCGGTTACCTGAATGTTGGATTGTTTCCTCATATTTGGGAAGTTTTCTGCTATTCTGCCCATATTCTTTTTATATCATTTGTATTGACTCCATCTTTCTCATTGATCCGTATTAGTCTCACATTGTTCATCTTGGCATCCTCTTGCAGGTGATGGATTATTTTTTCCTGCATCCGCATTGTTCTTAAGAGATCCTTTCTTACCTCTTCACTACTACACCAGCATCTTCAAAATTTGAAACTGTGTCTTCACTTTTATGCAAATGGTTTTATAGACTTGTTATTGAGATTTTAAGTTCTTCTATATCTCTTTGACTCTGCTTCATGCAATCTATTTCTTTCCTGCTCTTTCAAGGAATCTGTCATATTTCTAATCTTTTTTATTTTTTTTATCAATGTCTTCTTTAGAGGTAGTTATTAATTCTTTTACTGCAGAGTTTTTTTGGATTGAGTTTCCTACATATGTGTCCATATTTGATTCTTTACTTTAGATGCTATGATTTCAGAGATTCCTTTTTTAAATTCAGAAATTAATTCTGGTCTGAGTTCCTCTTTACCCTTTTGCTATTGTTTCTTTGCTTGGGACCCTGTTAATTCATACATTTCAGCTGAGCTAGTGTCCTCTACACTTGTTCTGGGTAGTGATTGGGTTTTCCCCCCTATATTTCTCTATTAGATTCTTTACTTCAGATGCTATGAATTCAGAGATTTCTTTTTTTATTTCAGGAATTCTGCTCTGAGTTCCTGTATACCTTTCTGCTGTTGTTTCTTTACTTCCAATGCTATTAATTCATTCATTTCAGCTTAGCTAGTGTCCTATGCACGTGTCATGATTGGGCTCCAGGGCTGAGATTGCATTTTTCTCCTTGTCTTTGTCATTTCATATAGCACTTACCTCTGACCTTTGGTGTAGAGCTTTGGTGCAGTTATAACCTTAGCACCTATTGAGATTTGGGTACAGATCTATTAAGTTTGAGTTCATCCTGTTATGCCTGGCCTGGGTCTAGTTGTTGTGTTCAGCTCCTTCCTGCAGTAGCCCTTGGAAGTGAACCTGTTGTGCCCCTCTGTACAACAGTGAACCCGTGGTGCCCCTCTTTTGTGCCCCTGGCTCAGGGAGCGAGCACAGGGAAGCCGGAAGCTCTCCTACACACTCGCCGGCCTGGCTGGGCTGGATCAGGGTCCCGAGAGAGTCTCAGGAGTTTTCACTTGCTTGGCGGGCTTGAGGGTGGGGGCTCTGGAGGGTTGCGGGGGTCACAGAGGCTCAGTAGAGTGTCTTACGCGGATGCCTGAATTTTGCTCTGGAGGAGTCCCATAGGTGGTGCAGGGAAGCCAGAAGCTGTCCCACACTTGAACTTCATTTTCTAATTAGTACAACAGACATAATCGGAATGTGTGATAGTGTTGTTGTGTGAGCTGATTGAAATCAGAAAAGTGCAGTGCACTCCTGAGTGCCATAAGGGTTTGTAAGCAGTGTCCTCTGCACTGCTTATGGAAGATGATTGCTGAGAACCAGAGAAAACAGAGAGGACTTTGTGAGAGAGACAGAGCTGAGAAGGACCCTGAAAGATAGTGTGATATCTGCAGATGTAATTGGGAGGATGTTTATGACATTTCTTTGGGGGACCAGAACTGGGTGGACACAGGTCCAGAGCCTGAGCAGGGGTGAATGAGATGGTTCACTGAGAGAGCCTGGAGTCCCATCAGTAGCAATTTCTAGTGGGCTGCGTGGTATGAGAGCTTTGTTCTGCAGCTAAGTTTGAGGTGCTCAAGCCTTCTGAACAGAGACATAATGACACCGTCTTTGTGTGGCTTGATGGAGTGAACCCAAGGATGGTCCAGTTAGCAGGCTGCTGCTGTTGCCTGGATGGGAGCTGAGTTTGAAGTTCTTGGGTGAAGGGGAGAGACACCCTTTTCCTCCAAAACTGCAGCTTCTACTCTGCCTCCTTTCTTTGAAGTTGGGGGCTGGAATTGTTACTTAGATTAATCAGAATGCAGTGTATTTATGGCCATCCTTACTAGTGGGGGTTGCTGTCCTTTAAGGCAAAGACCTGACTTCCAAATTTGCTTTCCTGCTTCAGATGTATGAGGCCTGGCCATGGTAGGGCAGCCTCACTTAATTTCCCTGTGAGTCTTCTCTGACCATATCAGCTGTCTTTCAGTAAGAGAATTTGAGCAGCCCCATTAGGTTGCTTATACCTTCCCCCTCAAAAAGCCAAACAACCCCAAACCCTATGTTTTGTAGAATGTTCTACCTTTTATATGAGATTGTCAAAGAACTGTGCGTTAGTCCTCATTCTGGTGTTGTCTTTTGAGTGTCTTTCCTTTAAGAAACTGGATGGGCAGAATGAGCACTCTTGTCATGACAGGTTCTAAATCCTGCCTCTTCATCTGTCTTATGCTCTATACCTTGAGGCCTGTGGGTGGGTGGGTGGTTGTGGCTCTGGAGGGAACATGGGAGTGGGGGCAGTCTGGGAAGAGGGAGAAGTGGTATTATTTGCTCTTTCTGGGGCTCTTCTGGGCACCTGTCCTGCATTCTCCTCTTTACCCTCCAGGACCCATGGAGCTCATGTTACCATCTTTCTTTATTGAAAAGGAAACACTCATAAAGACTTACATTATCTGTGGTTACACACCTAATTAACAGTAGAGATAGGATTCAAGGCAGGGTCTGTCTATTTTCACAGCACAAGAATATTGAAGTAGGTTTAGGGAAACCACCCAAGATTATCAATTTCCAGTTCTGCTTGTTTTGCTCAGGCAGGACATGCTGTCTTCATTCCTCCCTAAAACATTTATTATGACTCTGCTGGCTGTAAGAACATGAGCCCATCAGCTCTCTTGTGTTGCCATAGCAGCTGCTCTTCCTCAAGGACACCTTGGTGCACGTTTCCGCCATGCCCCATGGTCCCTTTGCTTTAAGCTTTTTCCCACTGTTCATAGGAGGTGTCTAAGATCCTTTCCCTCCTCATTCATTAGGAGGATGGCCTCTGTCACCATCACCACAATCCTTGAGAAATGATAATGTTGGCTTGAGGTGTTGGAATTGTTGACCAATGAAAGCCCATGCCACAGAGTGGTTTTAAATCTCTTTAGTTTTAACAGTAGTGTGGTTGGGTGGAAAGAATGCAGAATTCTGGCAACACTGAGTTGGTGCTAAATTTCCACATGAGAAGTTACTTATAAAGCTTTGTCAAAATTTCTCAGTCTCTGTGAGCTTTAGTTTCCTTTCTGTGAAAATAAGACTTGATGATGCCCTGTAGGAGTTATTAAAGTTAGAGAGATTTCATTTAAAAACATCTTGGTCAGTGTGTGGCTTGTGCCTGGTTTCTGTTACAAAGGATTATAGTAAGAGAACTGGTTGACACTCTTGAGAGTCTTGACTTTCCTCAAGACACTGATGCTTTGTGTCTTCTACCTGCAGAGTACACAATTTACAGATTTGCACGGGATCACAGTGGATGCGTCTCAGGTCAGATCCCTTTATCTTGGAGGAAAGCAAAACTACGTGTTCTGTGTGGAGTTCAGAAACAGGAAATTTTCATGTTCTGTTAGCTTTGGGGAACGTGTAGGGGAAATGTGGCACAGCATTAGCAGCCTTTATCACGAGGAACATTTAGAAGTTCTTAAGGTAGGTAGCTGAATTAATCCTAAGGCAAACAAAAAGGGGAACGAAATAAATCACTACTGAACACCCGCTTTTACAAGAACTTGACCTAGGCATCAAAATATGAGCCTGACAAGTATATAAAGGAAGAAACTCAATCTAGGACCTGTAACTACTGTGTGCAGGAACAGTGTAAACTTTTACATGCGTGTTACATTAATATCTAAAAATTAACAAGCAGGATGGTGCCTGATTTGAAAATATACTTCAAACTTACAGTCATCAAAGTATCATGGTATCAGTACTATTTTCTCTTCAATAAATGGTTCTTCAATAAATGGAACAGCTAGGTATCTAGAGGCAGAATAATGAAACTAGATCCTTACCACAAACTGTATATGTGTTAACTCAAGTATGGAAATCTAACACCTAAAAGAGTAAAAATATATATTTTCATATATATATTTATATATATATAAAATTTCCCTTATGTTTTCATATGTATGTTTCGACTTTATTTTTGCAATAATATTTTTTTGTGGCTATATCCTGAAAGCATAGGTAACAAAAGTAAGAACAGACATATGGGTTATGTCAACCTATATGTCAACCTATGTAGCAAAGGAAACAGTTTAACAGAGTGAAGAGGTAACCTTCAGTCTAAGAGAAAATATTTATAAACCATGTATTTCATAAGGGGTTAACATATAGGCAAAATATAGAAGGAACTAAAACAATCGAAAAAAACCAAAATCAAAAACCAAAAAGAAACCAAACAAAATCTGATTTAAAAATGGACAAAAGACTTGAGTAGACATTTCTCAAATGAAACTGTACAAATAGCCAACTGTTTTATAAAAAAATTTTCAACACCATTAATCACCATGGAAATGCAAATTAAAATCACAATGAGCTATGACATAGCAGCTGTTGGAATGCCTATTAACCAGAGGGTCAAAGGTAACTGTAGGGAGGAGGCTAGAAAGAGGAACTCCTGCGCACTGTTGGTGGGAATGTAGAGTACTCAGTTATTACAGAGGATGGAATGGCAGTTTCTAAAAAGCTACAAACAGAATTATGATCCAGGGATCTCACTTCTGAGTATGCATCTCAAAGCATTTAGTCATTGCATGGAAGAAGTGTTTTCACTTCTTTGCTCACTGCAGCATTATTTATAATCAAGAAACAAAGAAAACCTAAATGTCCATCCATAGATCAACAGATAAAGAAATGTGGTATATACATACAATGCAATACTATTTAGCCAAAAAAAGAATGAAATCCTTTCATTTGTAACAACATGGATGAACCTGGAATCCAAGAGTTGCACCTGTGAATGTAGAGCTAGAGTGGTGGTTCCTGGAGCTTTGAGCAGCCAAAGGAAGATGAGGGAATGTTGACTGAAGATGTCAAGTTTCAACTAAACAGGAGGCATTAGTTTTTGGGAGATCTGTTACATAGTATGTTAAACATAATCATTATGTACTTCAAACTTCCTGAAAGAATACATTTTAAATGTCACAGAAAAACATTTGAATTGATAGGTGTGTTGTTTGATATAATCTTTCCACAATGTATACATACATGAAAGCTGCACATTGTATTTCAGCTCATAGTCACGTAATTATTATTTGCTAATTAAAAGTTTAAAACAGTTTTCTTAATTAAAGTTAAAAAGAAAGCATTATGTTTCTTACTTGCAAATTTATTGTAATTTTAAAGAGATAATATGTAAATAATAAACTTAGGACCTTATAGGTATTCCTCATAGTGATTTTTTTTTAGCGTATTCTGAAAGTTGAGTTTCAGGTGGGACTGGAAAAGTGGATTAGGATTATTGGACTAGTAGGTGATAGCAAAAGAAATCCAAGCCCATGCTGTAGTGTAGGGGGGTAAACTGAGAGCCTTGGAATTAGGAGTCTGGAAGGAGGTAGCTGATCCTTCTTAGTCACTCTGATGTAGGTAAATTATTTATCTCAGCATTTTTCCTCATCCATAAAATGAGAGTGGGGGTGGGGTGTATCTCTAGCATGTGGTAGGCCTCAGAAAGAGATTGGCTGTGCCCACCTTGTTCATTCATTTAGCCAGTAGCCATTCATTCGTTCGTTCGTTCATTCATTCTCTGTACTAGGGAATAAAATCAAGAACCTTTGTAATGATCTATATTCTCAACCCAGTTTTAAATTTAAAAAAATTCTTCTTGTGTCAAGGTCTCACTAAATTGCCCAGGATCTTCCTGCCTTACTGAGCTTCTTAAACAATAGCTTTATGTTATTGGTCAAAGATCTGGGCAGGGCTCAGTTGTGTGGTTTTTAGCTCTGCATGACTCAGGCCACTCATAATATTCAGCTGGTGGGAAGGCTGGTCTAGAGGATATGACATAATTCACATGTCCAGTACCTTCTTGGATGGACTGGAAAAGAACACACAGTGTGGGGCTCGTCAGTTGGAGCATTAGGGTAATCCTACCTTTTATTTATTTATTAGTTATTTATGTGGCATGGGGAATCAAACTCAGAACCTCACACTTGACAGGCAGGTGCTGTGCTGCTGAGCTCAATGCCAGGCCAAGTCATATTTTCAGATGTAGGAATCACAAGGCTCTGAGAGTGCTCTGAGAGACTGGGATTAGAATCTGCTTGTTTTCTAAGTATTGGGTGCATAAACTGGCATGGGGTCATCTTTGCAGTATTCTTTTGATCACAACGAATCACTGTGCTGCTAAGATTGAATAGACTGTACCTGTTTCTATGAGAGGAGAGCCAAGAGTTTACAGCTGTCTCATGTGCCGTAGAGCTCCCACATACAAAGTACCATTCTAGGACCTGGAGATCCAATAGTAAACAAAACACACCACAATCTTTGCCTTCACAGAGCTTATAAAATGTGCAAAAACCAAAATGCTACATTACAAGGTACAGTTAGGACAGATGGTGGAGAGAAAGAATATGAGGAGTGAGGCTGATGGAGGTGGAGTGGCCAAGGAAGAGTGTGCTGAAAAGTTGGCAGATGGGCATAGATGAGGGTCACTCCTGAGCTGTGGCAGAGGGACATGTGCAGGCTGTGAATGGACATGCCTGGTGAGTAAGAACAGCAGCAAGAAATCCAGGGTTGCTAGCAGCAGGACTACAGGGGTGAGTGGCAGGAGGAGAAGGCAGTCAGGTAGTTGAGGTCCAGTTGGTGGAGGGCCTTGTGGGTCCTGACATGGCCTGGGAGTAGCTTCTGCTCACAGAGGACTCTGGTACAGGAACTGCCTCCCTCCCTTTGCTCTGCCCACTCTTTGGCCATAGCTGCTGCTCTGGCATTGGTGGGTGTCCTTGTCCTGATTAATAAGTAGTACAGCAGCAGACACAGCTGCAGAGGCAAAATGAAATGAAAGAATTTTTTATTTTCAAGAGAATAAAAATTTGTTATTATTATTTTGTATTTAGTACAGGGTCTCACTATGTAGACCTGTGCGTCAGCACAGAGATTCTCATGTTTTCAGTCTCCCAAGGGCTGGGATTGTAGGCACGCGCCGCCATGCCCAGTCACCCTCTCAGTGCATCCCAGGGGCAGAGCTGGCACAGCATGCTGTGGACGGAACCCCAGCCGCTGTGCTCTGCCTAAGCAGGCGCTTTAGTCTGAGCTATCTGGTCAACCCTAAGAGAATAAAAAATTAAAAAAAAATTAAAAATACAGAATTGCAAAACAAGATAATAGGAAATAACAATGGTTATTATATTGCATATTGTTATCTTCAAAATAAGTTGGTCACAAAATTAAAAAAAATTAAACACTAACTTTTTTTTTTTTCTTTGCGGCATCATCAGGAACCTGCACTTGCCAGGCAGGTGCTTATTCTACTGAGCTATTTCCCCAGCCTTTTCTAACTGTTCCTTTTAATCAACCAATAGAAATTAGTAGTACAATTATCTCGGCTATCGTGCGCGCGCGCATGTGTGTGTGTGTATGTGTGTGTTCCCCTCTTCTTTCTTTTCTCCTTCCCCTCACCTCAGATTTATGTCAAAGTCGAGTCCTCAGTCCTTTTCTCTCATAGCTTTGGTAAGTTTGATAAACTTTTCCCTGGTAGGCTTTCTGATGAGTTTGTATATATTTGCTGTCTGCATATCTTAGGTAATTTTTGAGAGATCAAATTTTTGCTCAAACTGTCCTTGAAAATATTGCTGTTCAGGGACAGTTTTGTATAAGGTAAAATCCAGCAGCTCTTCTCTATGACTCCTCTTTCTGCATAGGAAATGTGTAAGTTACCAAATAAGAGGAAAATTGGTCAAAGCAGTATCTGTGCTTCATAAACAAATGACAAAATAAGCTCCCCCCCCAAAAAAAAATAGAAACATGGTCGGCAGTCAAGGAGATGCGGAAGCAGACCCTCGTGGAGAACAGTGTCATATCCAGCACATTAGCAGACCTCTGGGGAGGATGTGATGATACCAGAGATGCAGACTCGCGTGGAAGCATTTTATTCATGACCTTTTTAGAAGACAGTTTGTCAGTGTGTAGAAAAACCTCAAAACATGTTTACCCTTTGGTGTAGTAATTCAACTATTGGGGATTTAACTGAGAGAGGAAAAGTAAGAAAAAAACTAGTTATAATAATTTAAGAAAATGAGCAAACTATAACAGCACAGAGCTATTCTTTTTACATTATCTGTAAGAGCAAACTGGCTGAGATGTTGGGGAAATGGGTGAGTTAAGATATAGTTGTTCAAGTGGTTAAGTATGAAGATTGTGGGAAATCTTCCAATGAATGACCTGTCTTGCCTATCTTTTGGACTACAAAGGAGGCGCAGCCAAGGTAGAATCTCAGGTTTGGGCCTGCTGTAGACCTTTTCTGGTCTTTGTAGACCTTTTCTTGTCTTAAGACAACTGCCACCACCACCATCGCCACCAGCGCTGTAACCACCCCCCCCAAAAAAAGTTCTCTTGACCTTATGTGCTTCTTATACTTTCCTTTTTGTTTTTGTTTCCTTCTATGTTCTTATTATTTAATCACTGGTTTTTGTAGGCCTTGTTATAATGAGATAAATAAAAATGGAAAAGATTCCAAAGCAAAGTTAAAATTATATTGAAAATTATGGCTACATGCCTGTCATCCCAGTGCTGGGGAGGCTGAAAACACGAGGATCACTACGCATCTGAGCTGTGTAGTGAGACCCTGTACCAAATACATAAATGAAGAAAAAAAACCCACCCCCCAAAACCCAAACAAACAACCAAACAAAAATATGGCTGTAGATGGACAATGACTGAAAAGAGTATTCTGTTTAAAATGGCTTAACTTGTTGGCATATCTGTATTTTGGGAAATGTCTTAATACTTTTTTCAGAGTTGTGTTATGCTGCCTTAGCATTACAGTTGGCTCTCCATATCCTTGAGTTCTTTATCCATGTATTCGACTCATTTAGGATTTTTTTTTTTAAGAGACAAAGAGAAAAAGTTCTGTCTTTAGTTTCTGCCAAGCGTTCCAGATTTTTTCATATTTCTTTAAAATTATAGGAAGCCATGCATTTCCAAAATAGGCTCACCAGGGCCGGGGAGATGGCTCAGTAGAATAAGCGCAAGGGCCTGATTTCAATCCCCGGTTCCGCCAAAAAAAGAAGGCAGAAAGAAAGAAAAAACAAAATAGGCTCATTGCCTGGGCACTGAAAACCATTCCAGAGTACAGCTTCTATTTTTGATCAGTCTTTCCGATTGCTTCCAATACATGGGTGCAAACTCAATATGAAACAGTTCTTCCCGCCCCTGTCAAACTTCTTATCTTGCAAACATTGATCTTTAAATTTCTCATGCAATCCCTTGCTCGCATGCAACTCATCACTTGCCCGGACCAGTGATTTCCACCAGATGCCAAGCTGCGATTAACCTGTTGCAAATAGCCTTTGAATCTGAAGCCACCACTCGATGGTCGGCTCTTCCATTCTGAAAGTTAACTCACTCTCCATCTTCTCTATGCTTACATCACGGGAACATCCAGCATCTTCGAATGGATGAGTGAACCTTCTCCATGCTCGTCAGTGGCCCCCTTGTTGTTGTTTTTTAAATCAGGCATATGGTTGAGTCATCGATGACAAGAAGGTGCCCCAGCTCCGCATTACTCATGCCTTCAACGCGCTTCCTAGCTCCGCCTGGGTGGGCTTAGGAATGCCGCTCTGTCCACAGCGGGCTAGCCGTGTTGGGGGGACCGGAAGGCCGTCCGAAAGGCTGTATGACTGCCGATGAGATCCCAGCCTTTTCATTCTGCTGTTTGAACAGACGGCGAAGGTTCACCCTCAGTAAACCAAGCTGAAACATCGGCTATTTAGCCTACTACACTGGGTATGCATTTAAGGGCTGACTGAGACCTCATTTAGGATTGAAAATATTTGAAAACATTTATTTCTGTATTTGTTGTGGTCAAGGCTTATGAGGGAAAATATTTAATATAGGGCACAACATTTATAAGATTATTTTATAATAGTCAGCAAAAGAAGTCAGATGCAAAAGAGTACTGGAGATCTGTCAGTGCATCAGTGAAATTGACTGAGGACCTGGATCTTATAGCACATGCCCATCTGAAGACCTACATCCCATGACAGTGTCCTCCACGAGTCCAGCTGGAGGCTAGAGCCCATGCCAATGTCTCAGGCAAGTCTGTATCAAGGATCTGCACTGCAAAGCCCAAAGGTCAGGAGTGGAAGCTAGAAAGTGCGCCAGTGGGCTAAAGAATCTAGTGGGCTGAGGGATCTGTGCTGGAACCAGTAAGCAATGCTCAAAGTAAGGACCAGAGCTCTCCCAAAGAGAACTGCAGCAATCCTCAGTGACAGCAAAGACCTGAGCTCTTCTGATAACAGCTGAGATCAACTCAGGCAAACCATCCTGATGGGCTTCTCCCAAGGAGTCAGCAGCACACCCTGTTCCCCATGGGAACAGTCTGCTTAAGGGGCCCAGGGGAGATTTTCATGGGCAAGACACCAAGGTTAAAGAATCATGTGCAGGACATCAGCAGTAACAGCAAGCATCATGGGCAGAGCAGGAGAGGAGAGCAAGAGCTGCCTGTGTCTTTATTGTATAATTCTTATACAGGTTGTTGTCTCACACTTACATCCTTACATAGTGCTATAATGGGTGTTAGTGTTTGCCTGTGCTAAGTCATGGTTAGATAGCTGTATCTCACTATATGCGCTAAACAAACAGGGTCATACCCTCTGGTGTCCTTAGATAAATAATTACTGATCTCGTAAGAACCAAGGTTTTAAGTACCTGAAAAGAAACACAAACAGAAGTTAAACTACAACTTGTGATTCTAAATGAATTTTAACTATCAACATGAACATATTTGGTTTCTTTCCTTCCACTGAAAAAGGTCAGAGGTAGTAGAGGTAGTGTCCTCCCAAAGGTGTGCTTTGATGTATTTGAATTCATTGTTATCATCTTTGGACAGTGGAAGAAGCGTGTTATAGTTGTTGCCTGAGTTCCTGGGATGTGTACCTCAGAATCTTTGGCAGCTTCCTTCGAGTGTGAAAGGGTGTGTGGGACCATTGTATGCATTCCTGCCCCAGGTTTGCAGTTGTCATGCAGGCTTGAATGTGTGCCAGTGTTACGAGGAGGACTTGTTAAAACACAGACGGACAGGTCTGTCTGCCTCAGAGGTTTGATGTAGCAGGCCTGCGTGCAGCCCCCGGGTTGCAGCTGGCTGTCGGCTGATGCTTATTTTTGCTGTTTTAGAGCCTATACTTTGAGAACCTCTGCTTTAAGGGACCCTGTTCCTCAGGTAGGAAATGGAGTTAGAAATCACAGTCTGGATACCTGGGAGGACACTACCTCTGCTACCTCTGACCTTTTTCAGTGGAAGGAAGGAAACAAAATATATTCATGTTGACAGTTAAAATTCATTTAGAATTATAAGTTTTAGTTTAACTTCTGTTTGTATTTCTTTTCACATACTTAAAATCTTGGTTCTTATGAGATTAATAATTATTTACCTAATATACATTATGTTCATACAGTTTCAGTATAACAGTACTAGTATTAATACTTTAAATGTGATTACTGGAAACAGGTTGAGAGTTTTTACAATCTCTTTTTAATATAAGTATTTCACTAGGGTTGTATCTATTACTCTACATTCATGTTACTAAAATAATTCCTCTGCACAACCAATCAGCTTGATAGAAAGATTCATTTGTTTTCTCTGCTTTTAATTTTATTTGTTTATTTGTTTATTTGTATTTTAGGGAAGGGTCTACAGGGTGTTCAGGGTCTCACTACTAGATTGGACTTGTAGTGCTCTGCTTGTTTACAGCCTCCTAAGAGCTGGGATTACAGGCACACACTACCATGCCCAATTTCTATTGCCTCTCAGTGCACCCTGGGGGTGGGGCCAGCACTGTAGGCCCAGGGATCGAATCCCTTGCCCCTATGCTTGTTTGCAGGCCCTTTAATCTGCTGAGCTATTTGACCAGCCCTTGCTTTTAGTTTTAGGTGACCTTTATTTTGAAGATAATTATGTGAGCATTTAAGTGGTCTCAGGGTCATGTCTATAAAAGAAATTGTAGCCTTTTTTTGTTGTTTTATTTTATCCCTTTGAAACAGGGCCTCACTGTGTAGTTCAGCCTGGTCTTGAACTCACTACAAAGCCTTGACTGGCCTCAAACTGTTGGCGATCTTCCTGCCTCAGCCTCCCAAGTGCTGGGTGTGTGCCACATGCCCTGCATGTGGTCCCTATTTCTACTTCTTCTACCTTGTTCTGCCTTGTATTTTATGGGCACATCATTTAATTTATTCTGTGGCTAAATGAATGATAGTATGCTATACATATTTATTTCTCATGGATTCCTGTTCCTCCCCCAACTTAATATATTCTGAACGTTCCTGTAGGGCAGCATATTTGGAGAGAGTCCTCACTTCTTTTCCTTTATAGCTTGAGAGTGCACCATCGTGAGAACGTGCCGTCCTTCCTCCCTCTATTTGTGGACATTTGGATTGGATACAGCCCTGTACTATTATGAATTATGCTTGAGGATTGCAAAGAATACGTATTTTAAGGCAATCACACTTATACTGCATGGTGTTTTTTCCTGCCTTAACATTATAACATGAACAGTCTGTGTTATATAAATACTTTGTAAATGGTATTAAGATATTTTCTGATAATTTATATAAGATTACTTGAAAATTTTAGAAACTCAGGAAAAAACAGGTAAAAATAAACCACACTGTCTACTTAGGGATACTTACTATTTTGATGTGTTCCCTCAGGGCCTTACAACATTTGTACAAACATTCAGCAGTCAGTACATACATTTTGATGTCTTGGTTTGTTTTTACTCATAATTGTGCAGTTTAAAAAAATACCATACTCTTAAGTTTTCTGTTATTTCTCGGTTGTTGGCCATGTCTTTCTGATTTTTCAGCATATAAATAAATGTATGCATAACATTTTTTTCCAAATTTTACATATTTCTAAAGTTGGTTTCTATACCAGTCTAGATGGGAAGCAAATGTGTATTTGTTGAATGTATCTTTAGCTTGTCTTTTAGCAGTAAGTGGGCAAGCCAAAAATGTAAGAGACTGTACATTGTGCTGCTGAAATGAACACAGACATGGAAGAGATTGTGACTTCAAAATTTTGGTTAAATGAATTCCATTCTTTTGCTTCTGATAGGACCTAAGAAATGAGGTTGAAAAATTACGCAATGAAATAAATGAACGAGAGAAAGCAATGGAGAATCTTTTGAGTGAAAGCAATAAAAAACTACATAATCAAGAGCAAGTGATCAAACATCTAACAGAAAGTGCCAATCAGAAGGACTTGTTGCTTCAGGTACCATAACTTATTTTTTCTTTTGTATTTAAATATTTTGATTTCGCCTCCACCCCCTTGGCAGGAAGATGTGCAATTTTAGCCCTTACTGCTCTGACCCAGAGCACTTCAGGTTTTCCAAGGCTGCTGCTTCGCGTGCTGTCCGTACCTTATTTGGAACATGCCCCTTTTCTCCTCTCTACGCTCCGCCCATTCCTTTCAGTTTGGAATACCTTTCTTGCTTGGCATGGTAAGAATTCTTGAGATTGTGCTCAGACTCACAAGTAAGCATGATGGGCTGAATATATGTATTTATTTCTGCCTCCTGTGGAAAGCCTCAAGGGCTGTAGCAGCAGCTGCAGGGGCAGCCCGGTATTGGCTGAGTGGATGAGCAGCGCTCACTCAGTGGGATTCAGCTCTTGCATTCTGCTACAGATTTGGGGATGAAAAGCCAACCAGAAGCAAACTGACTCTGATACAACTCCAGAAAGGCTCAGGAAGTTTTGGGTGTAACCTGGTACCTTTGAAAACAGGAGGTTTAGGGGAATCTGAAGCAGGCAGAGGTGATGCTCTTCTGTTCCCCCAAGCAGAGGTCTCCAGAGACCATAAGCCATAGAAACTCTAGCCTAGAGGTCACCAGATGCAAGTGGAAGCAAGAGTGCATCACTTGAATAAAAGGGGGGGAGGGAGAAGAAGTGTGCATAGTAAGAAGTGAGGTTCTTCCCAGGAGGGAAAAATCTGACAGGCCCTGGGAGTGGGGAATCCTCTGCCTAAACAGCCTGGTACCGACCTGAATGTCTCACGGTGAGGCCCCTGTTGCCCTGGTCTTTTCAGACCCAGTGCTTTTGAGCACTTTCCACCTTTGAAGGTGGGTAGATTGCCTGAGTTTTTCAAACAGGAGAAAAATGTTTAAGATGATAGACAAAGGCCCAAACAGACAGGACAAAGGTACACTGAGGAAATAGAAACCATGCAAAATTAGATAGCTTTTAAAAATAAAAACCCCTCAACATTATAGCATCATAAGATAAGAAATAAGATCAGGATCTGATTTTAAAAGCTACCTAGAAAAGAGAAGTGACTTACTGGGAATTCTAAGTGTGCTTGTAGGTATAAGATGAATAGTAGAAGTGTTAGAAGATAAAAGTTGGATAAGTCTCCCAGAAATAGAGTGAAATACACAAAAAATGGGAACAAAGGAGAGGAAGCCCAAGGAAACTATGGCTTGTTTCAAGTGCTCCTAAATAAGATAACAGGAGTTGGAGGAGGACAGAACAGGCAGGGCAGAGGGAAGAGATGTTTCCAAGTAATGAGTCTGTTTCCCAAAGTGGAAGGATGGCTGTTCCTACACAATGCAGGCCTGCTCTGTCTCTAGCACAAGGAATAAAGGAAGACATACGTGGCTCAGCAGGTTCGTGGAAGTTCAGAGTGCAGGAACAAGGAGAAGATGTGCTGGACTTCCAGGGAGAGGACCTTGCAGGCCATGTACTGCACAAAGACCCGGACTTGTTATGACATCAGCATGTGGAGAAGAAGCAACAGACACAGAAGACAGGATCAACCCTTGAGGACCGGGAAAATGCTTCCCGGTCAAGCATTCTGTCCCCAGCAAGCTGTCAGTAAGAGTGAGGGCAGGTGAAAGACATGGCCGATGTTCGATATCTGCCATTTGCCTCCCACGTGTTCTTGGAGGGAGCGAATAAGCATGGAGAAGCAAGAGATGGGGGCTCGGAACATGGGAATTACCTTAGAGAGTGATAAAGGGAGATCCCAGGGTAAAGTGAGCCACTTGTGGAGAATCCAGGTTTGGGTCCTGGAGGGAGGGCGTGAGCTGGGAAAGGTTAAAGAATATAAAATGAAACTGCTGGATGATCTGATGCATGTTTTGATTTTTTTTTTTTTTTTGAGACAGGGTCCCACTGTGTAGTTCAGGCTGCCTTGAACTCACTGTGTAGCCCAGGCTGGCCTTGAACTCACAGTGATCCTCTTGCCTCTGCCCGAGTGCTGGAATTACTCGCGTGTGCCACCACACCTCACTACCATATGTATTTTAAGTTGCTTTAGAGAGTGTGGAGATAAATTTATATCTGGTACATAACTGAATTCTATAAAACAAGTAAACATATAGGATAAAGCATTTTCCAATTCCAAGAAAGCAAAGAATTAAACATGAATGGAAATGTAATCATGAAACACTGGCTGAGCAGCATTCACATAGCTATAATGTGGGGCTGGGGAGATAGCTTGGTGGTCTAAGTGCCAGCCTGGTGAGTGCAAGAACCAAGGTTCAATCCCTGGTAACGCAAGCTGTGCTGGCCCAGTGCTGTGCTGACCACTGAAACCAGGTATGGTGGTGCACGCCTATAATCGCAGTGCTGGGGAAGCTGAGACAGAAGGATCACTGTGAGTCTGAGCTGCATAGTGAGACCCTGTACTAAACAAATAAGTAAATAAATGAATCTTAAAAAAATTACATAAATGTGGAATATTGTTTTGACTAAAATTATGATAGAATTGTGAGGAAAAGTGTTGAGGTGCAGGCAATATGAGAGCTAAATCCATAATGTGGACAAGTAGATAAAACCAAAACTCAACAAATTTGAGAGTAAGACTATGTTATAGTTGTGGGGAAGGAAATAGCTGAACAAAAAGAGTTGTAAGTTTTTTCTGGAAGTAGAACTTTGAGGTGAGAAATGAGGAGGTAACCAATTACTGCCTACCAGTTAAGCCTGTATAGCACTGTTTGATAAACTATCTGTGTGTAATTGAACTTGTGAAAGTTGAAAATTCAAAAAAAGTTGTAATTCAGGTACCGCTGTATTAAGGCAATTCTAGAAGGTAGTGTTGATACGCTGCTTCTTCCTATTACATTTCTATGGGTTCTTATGAAGAGTGGCTTCTGCTTCTCTCTTCTTGAACTCACCTAACTTATATGTGTTTGGCAAACAGACTTGCTGGGGGTTTGGGGGTGAGCTGTGGTTCCTACCCTTGGTTTCCCACAGAGTATGAACAGACACAAGTTCAGGAGCCTCCCAGTTTTCAGTGGTTGGAATAAATTATGTGCTTGAACTGAGTCAAGAGACCAGAGAAATGGTCTCCAGGCCCGCACATTGTTGGATCCAGATCTGCCCAAGGGTGCAGGTGGGGGCTGCGTTGTGTGCCATGAAGGAAGAGCCTTGGATCAGACACTTACGCTGCATTCTCAATCTTGGCTTTTTCTTATGGAAGTCAGATTTAGTGGATATAGACCATTCAAATTTTATAAAATTTGCAGTGTCTCAAGAACTTAAGATTAAGACTTGGTTGACTTTTAACAGGAAAGCACAATAGGGAGCAGCCCCAAGAAGGGCCCAGGAGGGTCTGAGTTCCTGTGAGGCAGAGCCTCATGTTATACTCCACACCGTCGAAGTGCAGTCCTGGCTGGCACAGATGTGGAGGCTTTGTGGGGACTGCCACCATCCTCCACTGCCTCTCTGGAGTGCCGCTGCGCTAGCAGTTGTACTAACGTGCAAATGGAGTTACATTACAGTTTGGTAATTGCCTAATATTTTGGGATGATGGAAATTATTTAGGGGACCTCTGGGTATTGTCACAAAATAAAAAAAGTTTCCTTACAGAGTTTAGAAAAATCTCTTAATATTTTTTTTCCTGATGAAAACTTTCTTATGATTTGTTTCATTTCCTTAGAATTTCACTGAAAAAGATTTGGAAGCAATCCAGCGGAACCGTTATTTAATGACTGCAGAGGATCTCGGGTTCAGCAGCGAAGGCGTAATAACAGAAAGGCGCTCTTCTCAGCAGTCAGCAGGCAGCAGACTCATCTTCTTGGAAGTAAGCTTGGCTGAAATTGGATGCTCACATGCCAGTGTGTTCACATTCTGCTCTGAAACATATTTGATAACTCTTTTGATCTAGCCATCCTCACATGCTTCCTTGCTGATAACTGAGCTCACCGCAGGTATCAGGGGAAGTTCTACGTCTCGCCACCCTGCACACTAGTATCCCTCAGCTCAGTCTTGGTGTTTGCCCTGCATGTGACACCAGGGAATCACAGCTTGTTAATAGAAGAGCTCATATTTGCTCTGTCAAGGGCCGCCTCTCAGGAACTATGTGGTCCCAGGTGGTGAGGATTTTCTGTTCCAATGGGCATGAAAAATGATACAACAGGTCCTGTGTCATCTAGCCCCAAATTATCTTTCACGACCAACAGTAGCTGATTTCTTGTAGATTCTTCCTTTGTGTCTTTGTCCGTGCTCTTCCACCTTCCCACATGGCCTTTTCTTTCTTGTCTCTTTGTTGACCCCTGAGCATCTGTGTGGGGGCCACTTGAGTGTTTCCTTTCCCATGAGGCCTTCCCTGAGCTGTTGCCCCATGGCACCTTCTCTTCCTCTGGCTGGCAGCATTTTACAGGCCTCTATATTGTCACACTTGCACCTTGTTTTGATGTTTGTTTCCTCTCACCTGAGCCCCTGTGTAGCAGTGAAGGCAGACCTGTAGGGGTGGACCTGGCCTCCATCCCCAGTGCTCGGCCCACTGGCTGCTTCTGTAGATGCTTGTTGGCAGGGAATGAATAATGCAACCCGGTAGGCAGCTATGGAACAGGAAAAGACTGCACTGTAGGCCTAGGTTTTATTTTTTTAAAATTATTTTTAATTAAGTTTATATGTGCAGAAGACCAAGCACTCTTATGTAAATTAATCCCCTGAATGGTTGTGATTGTGACTTACGGTTCTGTGAAGAGTGATTTTCAAAATCATTCACAACTGTACAGCATGGGCATCTGACCTCAGGACAGACTTGGGCAGTTGGGCTGGGGTGGGAGCTGAAGGCCTGCTGCAGGTGGGATCACGGGGCAGGCCCTATGGTTCGAGGTGGGGCCAGGCTGTGGCAGTGGGAGGAGTGGATGGGCTGAGGTCCTCTCTAACTGGGATGGGAGTACTTTAGCAAGCAAGCAGGACTAGCCCTTATGTTCCATACGAGCTCAGTATGAGAACTGCTCCTGACACCAGTGACTGAATAGTTGGTGCTCTTTTTTTTTGGTGGAACCAGGGATTGAATTAAGGCCCTTGCACTTGCCAGGCAAGCACTTATTCTACTGAGCTATCTCCCTGGCCCCAGGTGCTCTTTCTTAATTCTGGCTAAGTTTATATATCTACATTCTGCTGATGCTCATGAGAATGCCAGCAGGGGTTATTGCCACCTTGGGCTGGGCCGGAGATCTGGGGCCTTGGATTTCTGTTAGCTTTGTTTTATTTAGGTAACCTTGGGCAAGTCTGACAAACTTAAATCTCAGAGGGCTAATATGCTTTGTAATTCTAACTTCCATTTATTTACTATATGATTTTGACCAGAGTTAGGTGGGCATCTTTGATGGACCTTAACTGGTAAAAAACAGTGTGCTTGAAACTGGGTAGCAGCCCATCAGGGTTTTAAAAAAATTTTTTTTACAGGGCTATAGCTTTACTAATCTGAATACATTTAGTTAAATGTTGTTATTTTGAATCACATTTTAGTCATTAAAAAGTGTGTGCTGAAGAAAATGTGTATGAACTTATTTTTATATTTAATCTCAGCAGTTTTTTTTTTTTTTTTTTTTTGGTGGAACTGTGGATTGAACTCAGGCCCTTGTGCTTGCCAGGGAAACGCTTATTCTACTGAGCCATCTCTCTGGCCCCCCATTTCACCAGTTTTATCATCTCTGCCATTTGCTTTTAGTTCATGTGCAGGGCAGTCTCTGTATTCTTTATAACCATAAGTGGGAAGGTGCTCCATGGGTGTTGTAGCAATATGTAAATCTTGGTAATGTTTACATTACTGTGAAAAATACTAAAGCATTTCAGTAACAGTTTTAATTCTGTCTGCAAGATTCATTGTAAAATAAGTACAAAGAATTACAAATTATAAGAATTATTAATGTCTAGGTGTCAATTTAACTGTTGCAGACTTATGCTCCTCCCCCAGTATACTTTTGAGATTGTAATTTTTCTTTGTAGAAAATGTAGGTTTCTCCTGCTTGCTCTGGGCCATTTTGTGTTGATTTAGAATTTAACTTCTGCCCATTTTTATAAGAAGCTTGGGGCTCTGATGATGTCTCCAAAGAGTTTGGTAGTTTGTTTTCCTTCTAATCATTGTGTGATCCTGAGAATTAATGCTAGATGATCAGGGAATTGAAGACGAGAGAGTAAAACACACTGACCGTAGCTGATTTGCTGAAAGCCTGAGACTGATAGCTTGGTGTTAACATGGTTGGGACGTTGCTGCTGAACTTTCCAAGAATTGCAGTAAGTGGCCTTATTGCAGGACAGTGTCACAACTACTGAAGTAGACACCTTCCACTTCCTAGGCCACTGAATTGCCTTGATTACCAAGAAGTGATCCATTAAACATTCTCTTTGCACGTCTGCTGCCTCTTCAGACTGTGGCCTGCACATGACATGTGTTTCCTTCACGTCACCAAAGAAATGATGGCACAGTAGAAAGTAGAAGGTGCTTTTGTGTCAGAGTGTTAGTCCTGCTATTTACCAGTCCTGTGACCCTAGACAAGTATGAATCTCTGAAAAGTGCCTCCATACTCTGTAAAGCGGCAGTCAGGTGCCTTCCCTCTGGGAGGATTAGAAATCATGTAAGTGGACTAGTTAGTGTTCATCGGGGTGCAAGTTATAGAAGCCAATACTGAATAAGCTGCCTTGGGGGTCTTAACTGGGAATGTCCTGGGTGCTTTTGCAGAGCTGAGCAGGAGCCGAGCAGTCACGCCCTGGGGAGGGCGAAAGTGTGCCCACCCCTAGGCTGTGGCAGCAGAGGCCGTGGGCTCTTTTATGCGACTTAGCCCTTGTGACTCGCAGATGTCTGGTGTTTCTGTCTGAATCTTGCAGAAGAGAAGTGTAGTGGTGGTCTGGATGGGGTCAGGCCCTGGCTTATAAAAGAGAGACCTCTTTCTAGGACTTGGCCTTGGGGACAGCAGACCACAGGGCTTCACTGTGCTGTGGAGAGCTTACAGCAATCACATACCCACTGCCTCTGCAGCGCGGACAGGTCTTCCCCATGAGAGAGGCCTCCTGTCTCCACTGTTTCTTATTTGGAGGGGCTCAGTGGAGGGTGAGGATTGATGATCCCCTGATTAGGCCAGGTCCCTCTGCTGCTTCCCTCCGGGCAGCCTGGCCCTCTTCCTCTGTGCCGAGATCTACTGGGTTGTCAGCTCTGCTGAGGAAGCCAAATGACTTCATTCTAATGGGGCATGATTCAACGCAGGGGAATAGGTGATTGATGAAATGGGACCCAAATGGCTCCGAAGAGTTCATTTATTTAACATGGGTGAGCAATTTGCTTCTAGGAAGAGGTTGACTCACTCTGACTTCCATTATGCAAAATATCCACAGGAATTTCTGCCCTTAAAATTCATATCACTCCCTGTTTCCCCCTTACCTGTTTAATCATCAGTTCTGCAAGTATTCGTGGCAGCTTTTGATTTGTGCAGGTGCTGTGCATGGCTTGGGATACTGCTGCTGGCAAGGTGCTCAGCCTGTTGTCTGGGGACAAGGTGAACCTGTGCTCTGGAGGCTGGTGGAGGGCCGGAAGGTTTTCTGGTAGACCTGACTAGAGCAGACTCTGCAGGGTGCCTTGGAGTGTATCAGTGAGGAGTGGTAGATGGTGGCACTTGGATTTTGAAGAGTAGGGAGGAGTCCCTGCCCCTCCTGGGACCCTGTGTGGAGGGTCCTCTCAGTGACTCAGAGATGAAGGGGCAGGAGAGAGGATGAGGGCAGGATGCAGAGAGTGGTGACATGACTCTGGTGAGGTTGGAGTAGCTGTCAGGAGGGAGGGGCAAGGGAGCCTCTCATGCAGAGGCATCTGGGGCTCCTGTGTGCCCAGGCCCCCTGCTGTGATGGTGCCTCTCCCTCTCCAGGGCTTGGATCCCACCCTCCTGAGATTCAGTCAGTGCGCAGGGCCCCCAGGTATTGGAAGCGCATACTCCGCATGCTACCTTCTTAGTTTCTGTTGTCTACTGGAAGTCTACATTTACGGGTCCTTTCTTCTAGCCTTGTCAGTGTTAAGCTACAAACACAAACTCTTGATTTTCTCACTTGTTAGCTGAGTGCTCTCAAGCAAGTTAACTCTGCTCCCAGAGAATCAGTTTCATAAACTGAAAGACAGGAAGGCTGATCTAGCCCCCTGCAGTGCTGCGGTGCTAGATGCTACAGATGGTAGGGGTAGAGCCCTACCTAGCATAGTACCTGGAGCATGGGACAGCTGGCTTTTATCAGGTGTTTACCTTGATGTGGAGTAAACACCTGACGGCCTTATGTAAATTAACTCGTTTAATCTTAACAATCCTATGAGGTGTATAGATTATCACCTTAGTTTATAGGCGAGGTTATTGAAGCACAGAGTGGCTGAATTAAGTTTTTCAAGGTTACACAGTTAACCAGGTCATTTACTCCTAACCTTCATTGCTTTTATGTGTTAGGTGCTCAACAAGCAGGTTGTGTTTTGTTTGCTTGCTTTTCAGTAGGCTGGTGGTGAACTTCACTTGCGGTCCTCTGGCCTCACTCAGCCTTCCAAGTGCTAGGATCGCAGGCATGCACTATGCAGGCCCTGCACCTGGCTGAGGAGTTCTTGTTCTGTCACGGCTTTTCCTGTCTCCTTTGGCTGGTGTTTGTGTGGCTGGCGTGTTACCCATGTCAGTCATCCAGTGCTTGGCATCATTATGGGAGAGAGAGGGATGGGAGTAAGTGCACAGGCCTGTGGCATTGTGCCCCACCTCGTGACCCTGACCTCTTGCATAGGGAGGCAGTGGCTCCTCAGCTGTTGTGAAGACCCTGGAGAGCACTTACTGTGGTGGCCGACATGCTGAGGACTTGGTCTTGTATCATCTCATTGTTTTCACGTCCTTCTCAGCCCTGAATCATGGTCTTTGGGATGTTCTGGCTGTGTAGGTGCTTGTGTGTCTGCTGGGAGCTGAGAGATCCTCACAGGCGTGGTTCTCGTGTGCAGAGGCATCTGGGGCTCCTGTGTTGGTGGCATGTGGCGTGGCTCACACCAAGCCTGACACTTCTAACAGTCTGGGTGGCTGACTTGTTGGGAGCCGCCGGTAGCTTAGCACCGAAGGCCCCCAGTGACAGGTGCCTCTGAGGCCCTGATGTGAAAGCAGACCCCCTGGGCACGTGGTGTTTTTCCCTCTCCCTCCTTTTGCAACCTGACTCTAGCCAAGGATCCCTTGCCTGGAATCCTGTAAGTGTACAAAATGAATGTGTGGGACTATGAAGGATGCTAAATTTAGTTTTCAAAATATAAAAACACTGTAAAATGGTAGGGCAGTGACGTAGCGACCATTATAGTTCTGAAGATAGTGATAAGAATAAAACTACTATGATTCAGCTTTGAAAAAAAAGATAGGCATACAGCTACATTCTCTTAATTCATTGTATAGAAGCATCTTCTCTAATAGTGTTTGTAGATAGAATATCTTGTATACACCATGTACAAGAAAAAGGCACTACGAAAACAATGTGCAATGTATTAATTGTTGAATCTGTCCTACTAATTTGATTTGAAATTGTCTCACTGCTATTTGTTCTTCAATAAAATAAAATAAATGTTAAAAAAAAGAACCTAGGGTTCCCGCCTCCTCCCCGCCGGCGGAGCGAGTGGAAGCTGCAGCCCGGCTCGGCCGGCTCCTGCGTCGCTGTCGCCTCCGCCGCGCGAAGCCCCCCGTCTCGCTCCCACCGCGCCGAAATGAGCTCCCGGAAAGTGCTGGCCATTCAGGCCCGAAAACGGAGGCCGAAAAGAGAGAAACATCCGAAAAAGTTTTGTTGAGTTGCCCAGGCTGCCCTTGAATTTGTGATTCTTCGGCCTCAGGTCCCCCCGAATATCTTGGACTACAGGCATGGACCAACATATCCAACTGAAAATCCATTTGTAAAAACTAAACTTTCAGTTCAGTCTATACTTCATTTTACTTGCAAAAATTAGCTTAAAATTTATCACAAGTCTAGAAAGCAGAACCTAAAGCTGAAAGACAGCTAACTAGGCCAGGGAGATAACTCAGCTGTGTTAAGTGCCTGCCTGGCAAGTGTTCGATCCTCAGAACAAAAAAAAGCTGGTCACACACACAAAAAAGAACAAATAAGTCAACCAAAACTATTTTAAAAAATGATTACCTTTTGGGAAGATAAAGTACAGTGATTTGGAAGGGACACAAGGGGCTTATAGATTGCTGGTAGTGTTCTATTTCTTTCTTTTCTTTTTTGATGGTACCAGGATTCGAGATAAGGACCTTGTGGTTGCTGGTAAGCACTTATTCCACTAAGCTATCTCCCTGGCCCCCTCTATTTCTTTACTGACATAGAAGTTGTAAGGATGTGTTCATGCTTGATAATTCAGTGATTTGTGTAAATAAAGATAATATAAGCCATGGACAGTTTTTGAGTTGCAGTCTCCATAACTGAAAATTGAAAATCAAATTCCTGATTCTTTTTTTTTCCCATAATTTTATTGAAGAACAAATAGCAATGAGACAGTTTCAAATCAAATTAGTAGAACAGATTCAATAATTAATACATTGCATATTGTTTTTGTAGTGGTTTTTTGTTGCACAAGGTGCATACATGATATTATACTTACAAACTATTAAGAGCAGATGCCTCTATTCAATGAATTAAGAGAATGTAGCTGTATACCCATCTTTTTTTTTTAAAGCTGAATTATAGTACAGTTTCAATAATTAATACTTTTTACATTGTTATCTTCCTAGTGGTTATCCATAGTACAAGAAGCAGACAGGATATCCTATCCAAACACTATTAGTGCAAATCTTTTTTCTCATAGAATTATACAAAACGATTGCATATTTATCCTAACTGTACTGTTTATACAAACACAGAATGGTCCTTCCCTTGTATCCCCTTTATTTTTGTTTAGTCCTGTCAGAGAAAATTCCTGATTCTTAACAATGTAGGGAAAAACAAAATCACATGTTCTCTATATTAGTTATACTTTTTTCACTGCTGGGACAAAAAATCCAACACCACAAGTTAAAGAAAAGGTGTATTTCACCTCACAATTTGTAGACCAAGGCATGGTGGGGTGAGCAGAGGGACATTACAGAGGACAAGTAGAAATACACAATGAAGAAAGTAATATCATTTGTAATCCTACCATAAAATTATAGTACTTCATGAATACAATGGTTATCTATGAAAATGGATTCCCTAGCTTTAGAATTTGTTTTTTGTATTTTTGAGACAGAGTCTTACTATGCAGTCCAGGCTGAGCTTTAACTCATTATGTTTACTGGACTGGTCTGAAACTCAATCTTCCTGCCTCGGTCTTCTGAGTGCTGGGATTATAGGTGTGTGCTACCTCAATTGGCTACATCCCAGTTAGCTAGTTAGTTTCTTTCTTTTTTTTCAATTTTAATTTTAATTTATTATTTATTTTTAGCAGAATGGGGGATTGAAAGGCTCTTGTGCTTGCCAGGCAGGCACTTATTCTACTGAGATCTCCCCGGCCTGTCTGTCTGTCTTTTGTTTTTGGCGGAACTGGGGATTGAATTTAGGCCTTTGC
>PVKA01029934.1:0-13798 GCA_004027165.1 Ctenomys sociabilis
AAGTTTTATTTGCCAAGCTAGTAGTGCACACCTGTAATCCCAGCACTGGGAGGTTGAAGCAAGATTACTGCAAGTTCAAGGCCAGCCTGAACGGCATAGCAAGATCCTGTCTCAAAAAGACAAAAAAAGAAAAACAAAAAAACTTTTTACTTTACATCGCCCTTTATTCTCACGCTGGCTTTGGGTCTCACAGGCACCAGAGAAGCCACCGACGCAGGGTTTGCTGCCATGGTCTGTCTTGTCTGCTGGGAGGGAGCCCTGCCCTAAGCCTGCAGACTGTGCCACCCCAGAGAGCGGGCAGCGCGCAGGGCAGGCTGGCTTGGGCCCGCGAGAGCTTTTCTTCTTCCCCACTGTCAGTTGCAGGAATCTTCAGGGCAGAGTTGGAAACTGGAAGGCAGGATGGGTGCAAGGAGGCCCTGATGCAGGGCCTTACCTCCTGGCACCTGAGTTCCCAGCTTCACATTGGCCGCTCCAGCCTTCGCGTCACCGCTACACTTGGCTGTGTTCCAAGGGTGGCATCTTGCATGGCTTTGGACATTCTTCAAAGAATGGGTAACACATTCTCCTGAAGCTTGCTTTCCCCTTAATATATATATATATATATATATATATATATATATATATATATATAATTTGTTTTCCTCATATTGAGGATCAGACACAGGGCTTTCACACTGAGCTACATTCTCAGCCCCTTAAAATGCTTTTTTGAGGGGCCAGGGAGATGGCTCAGTAGAATAAGTGCTTGCCTGGTAAGCACGAGGACCTGAGTTCAATTCCAGGTTCCGCCAAAGGGAAAGTAAAAGAAAAAACTTTGAGACGAGTCCTTGCTGGGTTGTCAGGTGGCTCCTGCAGCTCTACTGGCCCACTAAGCTCCCTCGTCCACTTCCCCTGGCAGTCCCCATGCCCCTGCCCTCCACCTTGCTATGCCACAGCCCTCTGCATTCTGGAGCCAGCCTGGTCTTCTCAGGAAGAGTGCAGCTCATTCTGGGCTTTTGCTTTCCTGTGCATGGGTGTGGTGCGGTAGGAGAATCACGAAGCTTTTTTGTTCTTTGTTCCACGACAGAACTCAGGACCTTGTGCTTGCCAGGCAGGCACACATGCTGCTGAGCTATCTTCGAGGCAGGGACCTATTTTGGAAGTTAGCCAGGTAGCAAATATTTTAGATTACATAGATAAGAAAAATTCCATACATTTTTTGGATAAAATTCAACACTTCATAGATGTTAAAATTTGAATTTCATATATATATATAGGAAAACGTTCTGTCATTGTGCTATGCCCTATTCCCTACCCCTTTTTGTCTTTTTGAGACAGGGTCTCGAAGTATACTTTAGACTGGCCTTGAGTTCACTCTGTGGCCCAGACTGGTCTTTTTTTGAGACAGGGTCTCACTATGCAGTTCAGGTTGACCTTAAGCTCACTTTGTAGCTCAGGCTGGTCTCGAACTCACAACAATCCTCCTGCCTCAGCCTCCCGAGTATTAGGATTGCAGGCCTGTGCCACCACGCCCAGCCAGGCTGGTCTTGAATTTGCATCCATTCTCCTGACTCAGCCCCAAGTGCTGGGGTATTTCTCCTGCTGGATCTCCTTTATCCTGAATCTCTAGCTGAACAGCAGAGTGGGATGCAGTGCCCCTTGGGCTGCTCATACCACCCACCCCTCGGGACAGGCTGCCACTTGTTCAGGTGACTCCACTGCCCAAGGTTGGGAAACTATTTGCCAGAGAGGCCCTCATTCCTGTCTCCCGGATGCCAAGGCCAGTGTCACTCACTACACTGTCATCACACCAATTTCTGTGGTGGTAGAGAATTACTCTGCACTCAGGGCTCCCCAAGGCAAGTTCCCTGACTGCTGCGCAGGGACAATACCTGCATCCCAAACCCACGCTCTGTGCTGCCTCCTGACAGGATGTGGACTGCTCAGCTCTTGCAGGGGCGGTGGGGTGGGGGTTCACCTGACCCTCCTCCAGTGGCCTACTGCGATTTGCATATAGGTGTCCCCACAAAGCCTCAAGTAGTCAGTTTCTGGAGTTTGTGATTCATTATTGTGGGTGTGGATGCTGCCACCTGCCCCGACAGGTAATTTGCATTACAATATGAGGCTAGCAGGCTGAGTTGCCACTCCCCTTTGCCCTGTGCCACCTGAGTATGGACTGAAACCTCCAGTACCTGTGAGCTAAATAAACTTTTCCTTCCTTCATTTTGGGCATCAGGTATTTGTCCCAGCAACAAGAGTAACTCAAGACACCTGAGTATGGCAGGTGTGGGGGTGGGGCTGAAGGACACAGGAGTGGGGCCTGGACAGGCCAGGCTCACAGGTCCCCTTGCAGCAAGCAGAGTGGGCCTGGGTCTCAGACACTGAGCCCCTGCCCCCCATGCCAGAGAAGCACAGAAGCCAGCTCAGATTTGCAGCATTTTTATTCCTAAATAAATTATCCAGTGACATGACTTTGACCCAGCTGGACTGACTAACACTGGGTGAGCCAAACGGGCTCTGGCAGCGCCTCACCTGTCAAAGAACCCCGTAGGGCCGGAGACCTCCAGGTCAGAACTGTGGGGTCCCTCCCGTAGGGTGCCACCACAGGGCCAGCTGTACCTGCCCTCCAGCCCCAGCCTCTCCTTCCCACACCTGCCAAAGGGTCCTGGTCCCGGCTCCTTCTGGGGTTTGGGGAGGTGCAGAGGGACAGGGCTTGAGGAAGTCAGCCCTGCTTACAGCTCACTGCATTTGAGAAACTGCAGGGGGAGCTGGCTCATTTTGTTGAGAACCTGCACTTCATCCTGCAATTTTTTTTTTTTTTTCTCATCACTTTTTTCTTTTTGAGATAGGGTCTCACTATGCAGGTCAGGTTAACCATAAATTATGCAGCCCAGGATGGCCTGGCCATCCTCCTGCCTCAGCCTCCTAGAGTGCTGGGATTATAGGCACGCACTACCACACCTCGCTGGAATTTTCACCACTGTCAGGGGCTCTGCAAACTGGTGCCCTCGCACCTTGTACAATACCAAAACGCTATGAAAACAGTTTGCAATGTATTAATTCATCGACTCTGTATGGTTAAGGTGTCTTGAAACTGTCTGACTGACATTTGTATTTTAATAAAATAAAAATAAATGGAAAAAAAATAAAATAAAATCATATATATATATATATATATATCAGATATAGAAAAAAAAAAAAAAAACTGGTGCCCTGGTAGAATTTAACATTCTCAGCGATGCCCTAACCTGACCAGTCGACAGGGCAAGCACACCTGCATCCTGGAGGCGCAAAGGGAGACAGCAACATAGTCTTTGATTCTCATCCAGAGACGTCAAAAATCTACCACGGGATTTGGCTTGCTGCAAAGCTGAGGCGAGGTCTCCCTCTTGTGGTTGCTTCCAGGACTGCAGGGTGCCCACTTACCCAGCAGGGGACACGGGAGGCTCACAAGAGAGCCAAGCTGGCAAGGGTCCCATGAGGAAAAGTTTCTAGCCCTCCATGGGGCCTGGCTCTCAGCTGCAGTGTGGCTTTCAGTTGGGAGCCAAATGTGATGTGGTTGGGGTAACAACCTGGTGACCCGGACAGTCTGAACTGAGATCCCAACTCTTATTTGTTCTAAATATTGAGGACTGGACAGTCTTTATACTAAGCTACACTCCTAGCCTTTTTTTTTTCATCAGGGCTTTGCTAAATTCCTAAGATGGCTAGGTTGGTTTTGTTTTGGTGGAACCGGGGACTGAACTTGGGCCCTTGAGCTTGACAGGGAAGCATTATTCTACTGAGCTATCTCCCTGGCCCCACTAAGGCCGGTTTTTTTTTTTTTTTTTTTTTAATCTTCTGTGCATTTGTCTTTAAAAAAAAAATTATTTATTTATTACAGTGTCTTGCTACGCATCACGGACTCTTTTTGCGGGGGGGGGGGGGCAGCTCAGCCTGCCCTGGGTGAGAGGCTAGCACGGCATGTGGTGCTGGGGATTGAACCGTGGTTCCTGAGAGCTTGCCCAAGCTTGCCAAAGCAGGCGCTTTAGACCGCTGAGCTATCTTGCTAGCCCTAGGGCTGATTTTGAACTTGTAATTCTCCTGATTAAGCCTCTCAGAGACCTGGCATTACATGAGTGGCACCATAATTCATGTCCTCACTAAATTTACCACTTAAAATAGAAAAAGAAGAAATCTTGGCAAGCCATTGAGCTTACAAAGCAACCTATGTCTCCTCAGATCAAATCCCAAGTTCCGAGAGAACTAAGTTATTCTTAGCTGGGGTGTGAGAACAATATGCTTGTTCTTAGATTCCTGCTGCAATACAGGCATGAGCAAAAGTCCTCTCCTTTGTTGCCATGGGAAGAAAGTGGTGGAGGCCAAGATTACGCAAGGAAAAAATGGTTCGAAGTATGGATTAAGGTGAGAGATGCAGGGAAAAGCCACATTTTGACTGTTCCTGCCAATTTCTAGTGTGGTGCGGGGTGAGCTGGGTCCTGGCATGAATCCTAGGGGTGGGAGGTCTGTGCTTCATACACCACTGCTATTAGCCCTGCACTTCGAAGGTCCACCAGGGCCTTGCGGGATCCCACCCAGAGCCCTGTGAGGAAGCTGTCAACAACCCTTGAGGGAAGAGCCAGGGTGTGCTCATATGCGCATGCGCGCAATAATGCCCAGTGATCATGGCTTTTGGGGAGATGGCCCCAGGCATGGCTGCTCTACCCGTGTGGGGCGCACAAGGGACCTGGGACTTAGGACGGTTGGGAGCTGGAAGAAGGGAAGAAAAGTGAAGCGCAGAGAGCAGGAAAAGGGGTAGAAGTAAAAGGACCGAGCTGACGGAGCTGAGAGCAGCCAGTGCCGCACTCAGGCCAAGCTCGCCCGCTTGTAGAAGTGCACGCTGGAGCTGTCACCAGCACGAAGCCTGCATTTCCCACTTTTCTCCTTAGAGGGTGCTTCCAGCCCACAGGAGAAACTGGAAGCCGGCTGTCACCACAGCAGGGGTGCAAGTTCCAATATGGCTCAGAGCAGCCCCCACACCCCCAAATGTGCGATGTGTGCACACCAGTGTAAACATTCCCAAGAAGCCAGGGTGGCAGCTGCCCTCGGGAGACAGGCCTGGGGGACCCCTGAGAGGTAAAGAAAAACGGTCAGTTTCTGCCCCAAGGTGGAGCAGTAGGAGCCACTAGGGTCAGAACTGCTGTGGTGACCGGTGACCGGAGGCACCTGGTGGCTCAAGTACATGGCGGCAGCGCCTCAGGTCAAGATGATAACGTGGCCGGGAACATCACACCTCACTCCTAGTACAGCTCTCCAGTGGGCTCCTGGCTTTTCCTCCACTAGGCAGCTCCCGGACCAAACATTACTGAGGACGGCAGGGAGGAGGGCAAAACATGCATTTCCAAAGCCAGCTGGCACCAAAGGCCAGGAATCCCGCGGGCTTGCTTCACTTCGCGTTCTCTAGGCCTGCACGGGCCCTGGGCGTCCGCTCCTGGTCACACTGGGTGGCCACCGGCACACCCATCTGTGTCAGAACAGCTCCTGCTCGTCGTCCTCAGAGCCTGATGGGCCCTGGCGCACCTCCTCATACCACTTGTTGGTCAGGCTCTTCATCTGGATGCGTCCATGGTGAAGGTCCTGAGGCAAGAGACAGGGAGCGTCACCGTCTGCACCAGGGTCAGGGTGGAGGAAGAGGCGAAGCTGCGTGTGCACGTATGCGTGCGCGGGATGCCCAGCACAGGTGCGTCTGTGTTGCCTGGCCAACTACAGGGGGCTTTTCGTGCGCTTGGAGGAATGAGGTCAGAGCTAGCACACTTGAAAGTCGGCTGGTCAGCAACAGCCCGGAAACACTAATTGTTATCCACTCTGTTACTACCCGAGCACCAGGCACGGCAGCGAGGGAATAAGAGGCTGAGTCCCACAAGCCATCTAGCCCCATGAGGACTGGGAGGAGCCCCGCCAAAGCCCATGCAGCCTCTGATCCCCTCCCAGCTCTCACCCATGCCCATCCCAAGCAAGGAAAAGGATGTCTGGACGGGCCCAGGCCCCACCTCCTGTGTGAGCCTCCGTGTGAAGAAGGGATTCAGGTACTTGGCGTCCAGCCACATGAAGCCCTTGAGGTCCTGCCGCCGGATGTAGTGGGCTTCGTACTCCTCCTCCGTGAGCTCCGATAAGTGCTCCGACTCAATGGTGTTGCCCTGGGCAACAAGTCAGCCAATGGCTGTCACTTGGTGTCTCCCTGGAAACCCCTACACCACCCATGCTTCCCTAGATGCCCTCTGTCCTGGCAACCAGTGTCCCCAACCCTGTACTTTGCAACCTGTGCTAGGTGACAGTGGACATAGTTCCCAGGGAACTAGGAAGGTCTGCGAGAACCAAGGATGCCCAGGCCCATGCCTGGCAGCTCTGGCAGAAGCTGTGACCCCATTTCTGTAAGCTTTTTCCCTCCGAGTTGGTTCAAGGAGCAAAGGGGAGGGGAGGGCTGAAGTCTCAGGCATGGCAGGTCTCCTGATGCCCTCGGCGCCCAGCAGCCCAAACTGTGACAGGGAGTCCTGCAGGGTAAGGAGAACTTCTGCTATAGAACCAGAACCAGGCCACTGGGCCTCCTGAGTTTCTGCCCCATCCCCGCCATGCCACAGGTGTGTGTACATGGGGGTTCAGCTAGGGGCCCATCAACAGTACCACGGAGGGTCTGTTACACTCCCTTCTTGCCCCATGGTTTCTGCCTTCCCAGGAGTGCAGTGGGGCCTGAGAAGGTGCCTAACAAGTTCCCAGGAGTGCTGTCAGAGATGCCACTCAGGACGCTGGTGTGTGGGCCTGGCCAGCAGCAGGACTGGGTCTTCTCTGTGCCTGCAAAGTGGGGCCTGTGACAGCATTTGCTTCTGCTCTTCTCAGTGCTGCTGGAAGAAGCCATGGTGGCAATGTTCTTCCCAGGAAGAGGGCTCCAGCAGGCACAGCACCCAGCAACTTGTGAGATGCTACTTCTGTTGGGCCCTCCCCAGAACTCTAAGACCCTAGTGGTGAGGCCCACTGGCCTGGGTGACAGCTTGGCATGCATTCTGATACCCATGGAAAAGTTTGGGACTCTTTATCCAAGAGGTGTTCTTATTGAGACAGGCTCCTACATGGAGCCTGGCCTTGAGTTCACTACATAGCCCAGGCAGCAAATCTCCTGCCCCAGCCTTCTAAGAGCTGGGAGTACAGGTGTGCACCACAGTGCCTGGCCCAAGAAGTTTTATTAAAAACACAAGAAGCCAGGGGTGCTGGCTCAAATTATACTTCCGACACCTGGGAGACTGAGGCAGGAGAAACTGCAAGTTTGAGGCCAGCCTGGAGTATATGGTGAGTTCAATGCCAGCCTGAACTACATAGCAAGACCCTGTCTTACACACACACACACACACACACACACAGAAAGTTGGATGAGGCAGGGAAGGGGCCTCTGCAGAAAGGAACAGGCCTACTGAACCCAGCAGGGCAGCTGAGGCACTGCCAGCAGCACTGGCTGAGGGGCTGGAGTGAGGCCTAGGTCCCCTCAGCTTGACTTCACTATTAGAACAGCCACAGGAAGACTGCTAGGCCTTGATT
Source organism: Ctenomys sociabilis (assembly GCA_004027165.1). NCBI lineage: Eukaryota > Metazoa > Chordata > Mammalia > Rodentia > Ctenomyidae > Ctenomys > Ctenomys sociabilis. Next base: position 7,546 of record PVKA01029934.1, read on the forward strand.
ACTGGTGATCTCGAGTGAGGAATTAGAAAAAGATATGCTTCCAAAGGAAGGAGTGATGGGACACCGTACAGCAGAGGCCAGGGCAAGAAGGTGGCTGTAGGAGACAGCAGCTGCAAGGGGGAAAGAGCCTTCCCGACCTCTAGCCATTTACTACTATCCTGGGCGAGGCTACTTCTCGTACCCTGACACATCCTCCCCTCCTGGGACCCAGAACAGGAGGTTTCAGCAAATGCTGGGCAATGACATGACTTGAAGACCTCTCAGTGTGGCATGTGGCCTGATGTATGGCGGGCACCTGGAAGGGGAGGGCCTGCCCCTGCACCCCAAAGAGCCAGATTCAGAACACAGTTCCCCCAAGTCCTCCTCAGCCCCATAACTGAGCTCGTGTGTGGGTGATGTCCGAGTGTGCACATGTGTGCCTGGGGGGTGCCGGGCTCTCTCCAGGGCTACCTTACCCCGTGCTGGCAGGCAACAGTGTGAGCACCCCCTCCAACCCTGCCCCGCCCCAGCAGCACTGACCATCTTCTCCGTCTTGCTGAGATTCACATCCTTCTTGCTCCTTCGCCGAGCCTTGGCGTCCTCAATGTCCATGAGGCGGATGAGGGGCATGGTGCTGCCGCCCAGAAGCAGGATGGTGAAGAGCACAATGACGATGGTGGTGGTACCAATGAGCTGCCGCTTCTGCATGGGCTCCAGGTCCAGGTGCAGGCTCAGGGCGTAGGGAATGGCGCCCCGCAGGCCTAGGGGACAGCATAGGGTCAGGGGAGGGAGTGGCAGAGGTGCAGCTTCCCTAGCTGGGTCCAGCCCAGCACTGTGGACACGGGACAGACCTGTGGAGAGGTGGGAAGGCACAAAGGGTGGGCTGCAGAGCAGGGACGGCCTAAGTGGCCTGCATCCACCGTCCAGGCTGGCCAAGCCATCAGGTGAGGTGACTTGGGCTGGTCAAAGTACACCAGGTGCGTGCAGGCAGCCATGGAGCCTGACTCCAGTGGATGTTGCTGTGGATCAAGTCTGTGCTATGTGTGGCCCTGGCCCTGTGCTAAGCGCTCTTCTTGCTAGGTGTCACCGATTGTCACAGAAAAACCTGAGCAGCAGGATCTGGATCCCAAAGGAAGGCCTGGTGAGTGGGACCGAGATGGCACCCACAGCCAGGAAGAAGTGAGTCCCTTCAGCAAAAGGAGGACCATAGGTCCAGCAGCAGCAGGCCTCTGCCTGCGGGGTCAGTCTGGGAGTGGGAAGGGGCCCAGGAAGGTGTGTGTGTGGGCCCTCCCCAGAACTCTAAGTGTGGGGGGCACAAGGCCCAGGAGATGTCTGGGCAGGAGATCGTTGCAGACTTGGGCAAGGCTGAGTTTAGCACATCAAATGAAAGGTGACAGGTGGGGGGAATGAAGCTGACCCAGCCAAGACGTGTGGCCATGACCCAGGGGTTGGGCCAACAGGAGCTGCTGGATGGTGGGGTCAGCTGAGATTGCTGGTTTGGTGCTGGCAAAGAGGTGGGTGGTGGTGAGGGGAAGATCCCTCTCTAAAGGAGGGGCTGCTCAAGCCTCACCTCCTACACGCCAGCCAGGGGCTCTCACCTCAAGCCTCTTGCTCTGAATGACCTGACTGAAGGCTTAGGTTTTCTTGGCGATAGGCAGGATTAACTCCTTCACTGTACATAACTTTCCTCATTAATAAGAATGAGTTTCTCACACTGCATATGAATATATACATATACTCATATATATCAAATACAGTTCAGGCTGGCCTTGAGCTCATTTTGTAGGACAGCTGGTTACGAATCCACAGTAATCCTCCTGCCTCAACCTCCCAAGTGCTGGGATTATAGGCATGCACCACCACACCCAGCTCTATACTTATTTATTTTTGGCAGAACCAAGGATTGAACTCAGGCCCTTGCACTTGCCCAGGAAGTGATTATTCCACTGAGCCATCTCCCCGGCCTGCTGTATCTATTTTTGAAACAAGGCTTTTTGCAAAGAGAAATCTGAGACAAATTTACAGATACACTTTGGAGAAAGAACATTATAAAGCACACTGCTGTATTCCAAGCTACATGGAGATATTCCAGTTATAATATTTAAACAAGAAAGCATAAATAACTCTATGTATTCCTCAAAAATAAATTTTTCTTTTTTTTTGAAAGAACAGAATTTTTTTCAAAAATGAATTTAAACATGCTTAATGGGATCCAGTTCATTAAGACCCAAAGACTTAGGAAATCATTTCCAAATTTGAAAAAGTAGAGAAATATGCTTGAACAGGCACTGAGACATTTAAATTAGCCTGTCAGACTTTTGTAGCTGAAGGGAAACATAAGCACAGAGGCCTGTGGCTCAGGGGCAGGCGCCTGTCTGCACTGGGGAGGTCCCAAGGCCACCCCGCACTCCTGCATGACAACAACAAAGTTTCAACTGTCAGCTTTTAAAATTCCAAGCCAATTTTTACATCAGCCTAGAAGAGGGGTGAGTGGTACACCCCCTCCGTTTGCCCAGCTGGACTGTGGGAAAGGGGGGTGGTGCGTCCTGGCTCAGCCACTGCACTCATCCAGGACTCCCTGCCCACTGCCCTGGCCAGGGGCCCGCCTTGCAGCAGCTGAGCAGCATGCTCTGGCAGCCAAGCGCAGGCCTCCTCTGCGGCCCCGGCCATGACCCCACTTACCACTGAACCACATGATGAACATCATCTTGGGCGTGATCTTATGATCCCGGAAGAAATTCAGGAGGTAGGAAAGAGGGAAAATGTTGACTGCTCGGCCAAACAGCACGAGCACCTGAGAAGAGCAAGAGAATGTTAGCACAAGTGGTCCTGTTCACTTCTTAAGCAGAAGTTGTTAAAGCTGATGCAGGTGACTGGCCCACACTGCAACAGAAAAGGCATGAGTAACAGTGTGTTGAGGGAAGATGCTGGTTTCTGTGTGTCTGGATGAACTCTGTGTGTTGTTTCAGAAGAAAAGACCAGAGCGGAAATGACACAGATGTGATGTCAGAGGCCGAGCCAGGGGCAGCAGGAGCGATTTCAGGGCCCCACCATAGGGGAGTACTGCAGGGGCAGCTAAGCCTGTCTCTCCTTTATTTTTGTGGTACTGGAAATTGAACCCAATTTTCACAGATGTGCTTTGCTAGTTCTTTTTTATTTTGGGACAAGGTCTTACTAAGTCCTTAAGCTGCCTAGGCTGGGTTTGAACTTCCTGCCTCAGCCTCCCTAAATCTGGGATTACAAGTGTATGCCACCACTCTTGAATGACAGATAAGATGTTTGTGTTCTCCCATGGGGCTGTTCCTCTGACAGGGAGCAGGGATTCCGAGGATTGAGGCAGAAATGACCTCTGAGGTAAAGGAACATGGAGGTGTGTTCCAAGAGGAGCCACACACCTGGCCCTGCGAGCTGCTGCCATGGTTTCTGGCTGCGTCATTTCCACAGGCAGGTCAGCTGTAACGATAACAGCTTTCTGGCTGGGCTTAGGGGTGCAGCTCGGCAGCGGCATACTTGCCCAGCATACATGAGGCACCTAGCTTACTCCAGGCCTCAAGTCCTCGTCCCCCAGGATCACAAAAGAAACCAAAACAAAATACAGCTTTAGGCACAAGTTTAAATCTTACCTAAGTGGTGGCTTAAAGCTATTTATTAATTTACTCTAACTTTCATTTTGGCTCTCCCCACAGCTAACTGGAGGAGGACAGACACATGAGCGATATTTAGCTTATGTTTATTTTTTCCTCAAGCATGAACTGAGAGTGTAGTGGTCAGGTTAAGAGCAGCCATGCCCAGGTACCCATGCTTCCATGTCAGACAGTGTGCACAGCATCTGACATGCTCTCAGAGGGCTATGCTGAAATCTCTGCAAAGGTCTTATCTATCTATCTATCTATCTATCTATCTATCTATCTATCTATCTATCTATCTATCTATCTATTGTGGAACTGGGGATTGAATTCGCTCAGGCCCTTGCACTTGCCAGGGAAGTGCTTATTCTACTGAGCCATCTCCCTGGCCCCTAAAACCTAATTTTCTTTTTCTTTTTTTGGTGGAACCGGGAATTGAACTCAGGCCCTCGCGCTTGCCAGAGGAGTGCTTATTCCATAAATAAGCTTCTGCAGTGGTTTTATGAGGCAGGTGTTATCACCTCCACTTTATAGACAAGGAAACGGGGGCACAGAGAAGTTAAGTAACCGGTCCAGGATGACCAGACAAGAAGAGGTCGATGAAAACTTGGCTCAGACCCGAGTGTGCCCTGGACCACCAACAGGACTCTGAGGGTGGAACTGTAACTATCCTACCCCGGCTCCTCCTACAGGAGCCAGCTGCACTCAGGTGCTCAGGGGAACCTGGATTTTCTTCCTAAGCCATGGCCAGACAACCACCTCTCTGACGTCACGCCCCTGACACCTGGTCTCCATTCCTACACTTGGGTTTCAGTTCCCACCCAATGCGGTGGCCCCTTCCATACGATGAGCACCCTGAGGACCATCAGTGCTCTGTAAAGGCTTCTGCGGCTCTTCTCCTGTCCTGAAACCTGTGTGTGGGGACAGATGGCTGTGGCAGATAGCAGTGAGCTGCTGCCAGCACAAGGTGGAAGCACCCAGATGGCAAAGTAGACATCTTCAGGGCTCCTTATCTTCTGTGTCACCGTTTCTCCATGGGCCACACAGGCCGCCTCACCAGTCTGCACATGGTATGCCTGTCTGGAACATGGCAGGAGACAGTGCTTTAAAAAAACATTGGCTTCCTAATAGCTGTGTTTTGATAAGTGGCACGACAGGCTAAGTGCAGGTGGACGTGCTGCTCTCCAGCAGGAAGGTGTGCCTCACAGCACTGTGATTAACAGGATCTGAAGAGATCAAATTAGGGTTAGAACAGTGTGAGTCAGCTGCAGGGCCTGCAGGGCAGGCAGGCGGGAGCTCACAAGTAGGGAACAAGGACAGAGGAGAGACCAGACAAGGACCTGGGCTGGGCTGTGCCCAAGAGTAGCTGTCATTAATGTTACCTGAATCAGACACTCCAAGGAGCTGGCCTCTCTTTTAAATGCTAAACACTTATTTATCCCATTTCATTCAACAACTTGACAACTGGAACCATACTGAACACTGCCATGTGATCCAGCTGATTCCATCTTTCTTTTCCTATTTATTTATCTTTCCCTTTTTATCTTACTTACTTTTATTTTTGTGGAACTGGGGATTGAACTCTGATCCTTTCGCTTGCCAGGGAAGCATTTATTTTACCAAGCCACCTCCCCAAGTTCCCTTTTCCATTTATTTATTTTTTTTTTTTTGCGGAACTGGGGATTGAACTCAGGCTTTTGTGCTTGCCAAGGAAGCACTTATTCTACTGAGCCATCTCTCCAGCCCTCCCCTTTTCCTTTTTATATAGCGTGTTTTGATTGGTATCCTTGAGTCCCACCAGTTCAGCTGGGACTCTTTCGGGAATCCTGGGCATCAGCATTGCTTCCCCAGGCTGATACCCAGGGGAAGAAGGGTTGGGGCCCATGTCCTGGGGTGCACTTACAAAGAGACACACTAGGAGCTGGGGAGATGGCTCAGTGGAATAAGTGCTTCCCGGGCAAGCACAAGGGCCTGAGTTCAATCCCTGGTTCCATAAACAAACAAACAAAAACAAAACAAAGAGACACACTGGAAATAAAACTGAGTTAAGTAAGGATGTTCACTAGAAATTATACAGAAAAAGTAGAACATAAAAAAAAAATCTTGCCGGGCATGGTGGTGCATGCCTATAATCCCAGCACTCAGGAGGCTGAGGCAGGAGGATTGTTATGAGTTCAAGACCAGCTTGAGCTACAAAGTGAGCTTAAGGCCAGCTTGAATTGCATAGTGAGACCCTGTCTCAAAAAGACAAAAAAAAAAAAAAAAAAAAAACCTCCAGCTTTACAATCACTGTGAACATTTGGCAGCATTTTTTTCTCTACATAACATTTTTACATGACTGTAATTGCTATTTAATCAATTTTAAAATTTGCTTTCACTACTGAGCCAAAGAAACCAACCATATAAAGTTACCCTATAACATTCAAGATCATTTAGGATTAAAAAACAGGAGTCCTAGCCGGGTGTGGTGGCACATGCCTGTAATCCCAGCACTTGGGAGGCTGAGGCAGGAGGATTGTTGTGAGTTTGAGACCAGCCTGAGCTACAAAGTGAGCTCAAGGCCAGCCTGAACTGCATAGTGAGACCCTGTCTCAAAAAGACAAAAAAAAAAAAAAAAAAAAAAAAAAAAAAAAAAACCCCCAGTGGCC
>PVKA01029934.1:13898-27915 GCA_004027165.1 Ctenomys sociabilis
CAAAAAGACAAAAAAAAAAAAAAAAAACCCAGGAGTCCTTTGCGGGGGGGGGGGGGGATCCACTCACTTAATTCCATGCCTTACCTACCTGTTTGTCATTTTTTAAAACAATGGACTATAAATGGAAGAGTGTCTATGTAGCTGTTGATGTACAGTTAACAGTTACATAAGTGAATCCAAAATGTGGTTACTGAGCTACAAATAAGCAATTAAATAAAAAACAAGTTAAATACTTACTATGCACCAGATGACAAAGGAAATTTCAAACTTGTGAGGGAAACTAAAAATGGACAGGCCAAGAAATGCAAACACACATGTTTCTGAAACAAACCAAAGAATGGATTATTTGGTGACAACTGTTTTCTTACAATATATTGCTAACTCATTAAGCAAGCAAACATGCACATGTCCCAATCCAATATAACATTCTTTTCTTTTTTCTTTTTTTGGCGGAACTGGGGATTAAAATCAGGCCCTTGTACTTTGCCAGGCAAGCACTTATTCTACTGTGCCATCTCCCTGGCCCCATGTGCTTTTCTCTATCAGCATAAATTCTACTACATGGATATATCATGGTATATTATTACTTCTGAGATAAGGTTTCATTAAGTTATCCCGGCTAGGCTCAAACCTGCATTTCTCCTGCTTCAGCCTTCCGGAGTGCTGGGATCACAGTCCATTTAAGCCATCTCCTACGGACAGATCTCTGGACTATGCAGACAGATGCTACAAATGAGTCTCTAAGAGAGACGGCCCAAGGTACACACCTTCTCCTTGGGTCTAGTTTCTACTATCCATGCCAGGACTGGGCCCTCACAACCCTACTATTTCCCATAATTTTGGGGGTTTTTGGGTTTTGAGACAGGATCTGTCTCTGTAGTTCAGGCTGGCCTGGTATTCATTGTAGCCCAGGCTTGCCTTGATCTTGCAGTCCTTCTGCCTGCCCCCCATCCTCCTGCCTGCCCCCGTCATCCTGCCTGCTTCCCAGGCTCATGCCTGTACCCCAGCCTCTCCCCATCAGTGTGTGTGTCACCACACCTAGTTTGTAAAACAGAATTTGATGAGTATTTTGGGCTTTGGCCTCTTTTATATGTGAGGGCCAGGGTCAAAATCTTTAGGGTTGGCTATCTGAAGAGGGTAGAGTATATAACAACAGCAATGCAGGAAAGAAGCCTGGCTTGTGGGCCGCACCAATGGTGCTGAACCGTCTGACCTTACTTACCTGAGTCTCCTTCCTTGCTCTGTAAGGCCAGCCCCTCCCTCTGGCAGGTGACAAGGGCTTCAAAAGGGGATAAGGTCCAGAAAAGCCAGGTGGTGCTACCAGCTGAGGCACAGCAAGTGGGCTAGCCCCGAGGGAGGGACAGTGTGAGAGTGGGTCCTAACAAGGACTAACAAGGGAGGAGCCTCTGCGGGAGGTGGGGGCGGTGGGAAGGAGCTCAAACTGCAATCACTAACAGAAGCTCAGCAGGGTCTAGCCTAGGGCATCATCCCACTGTAAACTCCCCAGCCTGGTCCTTCATGATGCTCTTGTCAAAGGCCTCTGAGAATGAGCCTGGGAAACATAAAAGGATCATCCCCCTCTAACACTCACAGTGGGGAAGTCTCACAGCCTGCAATCTGTTTGATAATTAACCTAGAATTCCCTCTACTCTTTCTTTTGTCTTTTTGAGACAGGGTCTCACTGCAGTTCAGGCTGGCCTTAAGCTCACTTTGTAGCTCAGGCTGGTCTTGAACTCACAACAATCCTCCTGCCTCAGCTTCCTGAGTGCTGGGATTACAGGCATGCGCCACCATGCCCCACCCCTACTCTGTTTTTACCCTGGATTTTTTTTTTTTTTTTTAACTGGTGATCAAATTCAGGACTCTGCACATGTTAGGTAGGCACTTAAGTCACACAGCTAAGTCCCACCCCTGGAGCCTTTATTCATTTAGCTGTCATCAATATTATTCCCAAGGAGTACATTTTTGTAAATGTCAATTTCTTACATTAGAAACAAATGCCTCGAATATTCAATGTTCATGATCAGTGGTTTGCATTATTTTTAGTCTTAACCGTTGGTATCAAATGTTCCATTTAGCAGGTTGTCTGGCCTGCTTTACGGATTTGCAAAACTGGAGGGACAACCACAGGATGAAGGGTGGGTATCCTGCTGCCAAGGGACATCTCAGCAGACTCCACAGCAGGGCAGGAAGCCAATTCTCTCTGGGTGGGCACATTAGCAGGGGCCCCAAGGCTCGACTTACCGCACAAAAAGGCCACAGTTCGGAGGGTTTGCTGCATGAGGATCTGGGTGACTGGGGAGAGGTTGTGGTGTGTATAGTGCGACATCACGATGCCTGAGAACAGGATGGCCATGATGCCTGCAAGTGCGACAGAGGAACAGGGTGACCAGGTGTGAGCATACAGGGCACTGTGACACTCAGACTGGCTGTACACTCCTACAAGTCCCCAGAGCCTAGACCTTAGGGGTTTAGGAAGAAAGAAAACTGAGGCCTCCGGAGGCTACAGAGAAGTAACAAGGGCCTCGTCTTGCTTTGGGACCAGCTGGGTGACTGTGGGCAACCTGCCTCCCCTTTCCAGGCCTCTTTTCTCATGTTAGGAGTGTAAGCAATGACGGGCCCTGTGAAGTGGAGATGATGGGACTCAGGCACCCTGCTGGCCTCAGGTGTAAGGGGCAGCAAAGTGCTGCTGTAAGGGGGTGGCAGGGAGCACAAGTAGGAATCTGGATGTTGGGGCAGGGAGACAACTCAGCAGCACAGCACTTGCCCAGCAAGCACAAGGTCCTGAGTTCAATTTCTGGTACCAAAATAAACAATCTGGGTGTGGAGAAGGGCAGACTTGAATGGACTTTCCTTGGTTCTTTTTCTTGATGGTACCGGGAATTAAACCCCAGTCTCTGTGCTGAGCTACTTCCCATGCCTGTTCCCTGGTCTCTTCTTCTGAGATAAAATTCTGCTAATTTGCTGAGTTACTCAGGAAGGTGTTATGGTTTGTGTCTAGTTGTCCCTCTAAAGACTCATAGAGTTTAGGATTAACTCATGATCCACTGGGATTATGGGTTTTAGTGTTTCTGGGATTATGGGTGTGAGTACTACCCCCAGCCTGGAGCATATAGCCTGAATGCAATTTAAGGGAGACTGACTTCCTCTCTGTAGCCATTGTTGCTGCTGTTCTTCCTTTTGCTCTCTTGCTGTCTGCCATGTGCCACTCTGCCTTGGAGCCAGCTGAGTGTGGACTGAAACCTCCAGTAATTAAATAAAACTTTCCTTCCTTCATTTTGAGTGGCAGGTATTTGTCCCAGCAATGAGAGAACTGAGATAGAGGGGCTCAAACTTGTGAACCTGCTACCCAGCCTCCCCAAACACTGGGATGATAGGTGTGTGCCATCATTCCTGGCTTCGTGGACTTTTACAATACTTTTCCTTAATTCTGAATTTTCCAATAATCCTCATATACTACTGCTAGAACACAGAAAGAGAGACATGCTATATATAAGCAGGTAGGGCTCCCCATGAGCATACCTACAGCTTCTCTCCCCACTTGGCATCTGAGTGCCCCTGTCTGTCCCCCTCCTGAACACTTCTGAGGGACCCAGCTCTTCATAGATCTCAGTGGATCCCATGTAGCAGCATGAAAGGGGACCGTATTTATGTATGGAAGCTGAGGGTTTTTTTGTTTTGTTTTGGTGGAACCGGGGATTGAACTCAGGCCCTTGCGCTTGCCGGGGAAGCGCTTATTCCAGTGAGCCATCTCCCCGGCCCCAAGCTGAGGGTTTTTAAAAATTCATTATGTAAGATGCTAAAATACATACTGCAAGTAGACCTTTATAAATAAGTTTGAGCTCTCTCCTGGGATTTCTGAGAAACAGGGCTTTACTGGTTCACTTCCATTTTTAGAGGGGGAAGGCCACAGAATCACCCTGCAGCCATTCTGGAAGCTAGACTGGCTGTTACACAAAGTGCCGCCCAGCCCCACTCCTGGGCTGCCCTGTCTCCGCACTCTTCAACAGGGGACAGCTTGCTGACGGAAGGCTGTGGCTGCCTGGTTCAGTCCAGAGCACCAGGCCAGGGCCAGGAAATGAAAATACACAGTGGGAACACTGGGGGAAAGCAAGGGCTGGGGCCCAGGAGGAGCGGCCCGTGCAGAGACCGTGGCCCAGAGTGGAGTGTTGCACTGCTGGGCTGACAGGCCTGTGCACCACACCCAGATTTCTGCTGGGTTTTCAAGCAATGCCAGGAATCTGTTTCTTATGGTAAATTTTCAAACTTTTTTTTTTTTTTTTGGTGGAACCGGGGATTGAACTCAGGCCCATTGTGCTTGCCAGGGAAGCGCTTATTCTACTGAGCCATCTCCCAGGCCCTTCAAACTTTTTATGACAACTGATTCAACTGTTTGACACTTCCTGTGCGGATAAACAAACCCCATCTGGGAGCTGAATTCAATCACAGAGGCTACCTGCATAACTGACCTACTGATACAGGGAAAGGCCACCTGGGCAGCCCAGGAGTAAGAGTGCATCACCCTAGGCCTGTGTGTGGCAAGGGCATGGGGGGAGGGCAGCACAGCAGAGAGGCCAGGTGAGCAGATGTGAGTCAGGAGACACTCAGGAGTCTCCTGTGGTACCTCCTACAGCAGGGGTTCTTCTGCCACCCAGAGCATCCCCATCTGCTGCAGCAGCACTGCACAGGTTGGAAATCAACCGGGTGGGATGGGGCAACCAAGGCTTATTTCCTAAGAGAGGTGGGGTAAGGCTATTTAAACACAGCTGAGAGCTTGCTGGGCGTGGTGAGGCATACCTGTAATCCCAAAACTTGAGCAGGACTGCCTTGAGCTTGAGGCCAGCCGGGACTACACAGCAAAAAGTGGTCTCAAAACAACAAAAAAGGCAAATTTGTTTAAGAAAGCAAAACCCCTTAGTCATGCTCTAAATTCTGAAACTTGGTGAAATTGTCTCAAAAAGTAAAAAAAGGGTTGATAGGGCCAGCCAGATACCTCAGTGGGCTAAAGTGCCTGATTAGGCAGAGCACAGGAGCCGGGGTTCAATCCCCAACATGCCATGCTGGCCCCGCCCAAGGGGTACACTGAGATGTTGATCGAGACTGGGTATGGTGGGGTGCGCCTATAATCCCAGCACTTGGGAGGCTGCAAACAGGAGGATCACTGAGAGTCCTATCTGTGTAGTGAGACCCTGTAGGCCCTGTACTAAATACATTAAAAAAAAAAAAAAAAAAAAGGTTGGTGATGTAGTTCAGTCTGTCAGTGTGAAGGCCCTAGATACAATCCTCAGTGCTAGAAAAAATTTATGCTGACACAGAACACAGATTTTGAGAACAGACACCACTAAGTGATTAATTAGTGGTTAGACCACCTCATTTGCTACTGAAACCACATTTTTGAAAGGGACTCTTATTAATTCATCACACTAGCATAACAGAGCAGGCCTGAGGGTCTCAGGGCAAACCAGGGAGTAAGGCTAGCAATAAGACCTACCTCTGTCTGGTTGTGCCTTGGGCTGGCCCTGACATTGTCTTTTCATGGGGAGGAAGTAGCAGCTCAGGCTTGTAGGTGAGCTGAGCCTGCAGTGACTGAGAGGCAGAGAGCTGGGACTGAATCTAGCCAGAGCCCCAAGCCTTACCCACTATGTGCTAAACGAGTGGGCTTAGGGAAACTGTTCCATTCCTCAGGATAGAGGTCCTGCTCCATGGTCTGGAGGACCACCCACCCACTGTCAGTCCTTCGTGGGTTGGCAAAATAGCTCAGTGGTCTAAGCAACTATTTGGCAAGTGTAGGGACCCCGGTTCGATCCCCAGCACCACATGCTGAGCTGGCCCCACCCTGGGCATCCAGAGCTGGCCACCAAGACCAGGCATGGTGGTGCGGGCCTATAATCCCAGTGCTGCAGAGGCTGAAAGCAAGAGGATCACTATGAGTATGAGCTGTGTAGTGAGACCCTGTACCAAATACATTTAAAAAAGAAAGAAAAAAAAAACAAGGGAGCATATAAAAGGGGAAGAAGATAGTAAGACCACCACACTTTTGTTTGTGCTCTTGTGGGAAAATCTGGAAGCTCCACAGCATTAGAGGGCCAGGCAACCTTTCTTTTCTTTGCTTTTTTTTTTTTTTTTTTTTTTTTTTTTTTTTTTTTTTTTTTGGCGGAACCGGGGATTGAACTCAGGCCCCTGAGCTTGCCAGGGAAGCGCTTATTCCACTGAGCCATCTCCCCGACCCCCAGGCAACCTTTCTCTAAAAACTGTTAACAACCAATACCTCTCCCCAAACAAGGCAGCGGAACAGTGCCCTTGCCTGGTGGAGAAGTGTGTCTGGGCACAGCTCTCTGGCCCCAGCAACTTGAGCAGCAAACCCATACACACAGAGAATGTTTTAAGCACAAATTCCAAATTGATGCATAAGGGGCCGGGGAAATGGGCTCGGTGGAATAAGCATTTTCCTGGCAAGCACAAGGGCCTGAGTTCAATCCTTCCGGTTCTGCAAAAAACAAAACAAAACAAAAAAAACTGATGCATGAAACATCTCTTTACCAACAGGTGCTCAATGCTAATCTTGAAGGGATAGAGGAGCAATAAGCCCCACAATTCAGTACAGATAAGAGAAGAAACCTGACAGCAGATACCAGGATGAAATTATCCTTGTGAGCTGGCTCAGGACTAAGAATGAAAGCCTGGGGTTTACAAGAGGCCTCCAACAGCAGAGGCCTGCCTGCTTTCCCTGTGGCCAGCTGTGCCCAGGGAGCAGTGCTGAGCTGCCTCACCAGACAGCACTTGGCTCTGTGTGCCAAGGATGACTGCAGTACTACTGCTGCCCAGGGTAAGCAGAGAAGTTGTGCATGGTATCAGGTAAAGCTGTCTTCTGACTGGGGACAAGAGGTAGGGGTAGGTGCGATTTCTAGCCAAAGGGAAAGAGGAGGCTGTTCTGCCCTGGTAGAGGGGCATACTTCCTGCCTCGAGGTGAGTGTGGAGGGTGAGCCTGCAAGAGCTGGCAGGCTGTCTGGCTGTGTGAGGAGACCAGGAGGGAAGCAGAGAGAGCAGCTGTGCAGAGAGCTCTGGATCCACCATAAAGGCCTCTAAAACTTGCCTGTGGGGGAGATTCCAAGTCGCTAGGGAAAGGGTCATTGAGAAACAGCCCAGCAGTTCTCCACCTGGGGCAGCCTGGAGCCAAAGCATTTGACCTCGCAGGGGTAGGGCACTTCCCTGGGCAGCACTCTCCTGGGGCCCACACCAGCAAAGTGTAGAAGCCAATGCCAAGAGGACTAAATGGGTTCCAAGATGAGGCGTGTGCCAGCACTATATCAAGAAACATAGTAAGTTCATAGTGACTGCTTCCAATCAAAAATGAACTGGGGAGATAGCTCAGTAGAACAAATGCTTGCCTGGCAAGTGCAGGGGTTCAATCCCTGGTACCACCAAAAAAAAATTAAGGGGCTGGGGAGATGGTTCAGTTGAATGAACACTTGCCTGGCAAGCAGAAGGGCCTGAGTTCAATCCCCAGCTCTGCCAAAAAAAAAAAAAAAAAAAAAAAAGCGTAACAAGCAAACAGCAGGACAGAGGCAGGACACAGTCTAGACAGAAGTGAGACATCAGCCAGCAAGGACCCAAGAACAGCTCTCCTAGCCACAATTCACGTGTTCAGGAATACAAGGAAAATAGGCAGGCGAGGAAGAGAGAATTGAAGGCAACATCTGAAGACACTGGAATAGAGGGCCCGAAATGAGAAGCATAGGAGATTTCACATGGTGGAAGAGTGAACTTGAAGACATACACTATGAAAACCAGGTATACAGAAAATGAAGAAAGTACAACGCCTGTGGGCCACCAATGCGCTGTCTATGGGAACTGGGGGCCAGTGGAGAAGCAGACGAAGAACTGAAAAAAAATATTTCAATAAGTGGGTAAAATTTACCAAATCTGATGTAAGTAATGTACTCATTTAACTATAAAAACAACGGGCTTCTAAGCAGAATACACCAAAGTACATTTAAATAGAGTTCTACACACCTGTTGGGATGACTAGACTTTTTAAAAATTACAGAAGTGCTGCCAAAGTGACTGGATTATTCTCACGTTCTGGTAGAACAAAAACAAAACAAACAAACAAACAGAAAGATTCAGTCACTTTGAAACACATCTGGCAGTGCCTAATACAGTATGTATTTAGCAAATGACCCAGCCTCCTAATGCTGACGGATTTACCCAAGATAAATGAAAACTTACAAATGTTCACAGACCAAAGGTCCTTCAGAGTGACAGGGAGACTGCACAGGGAATGTATAACCTATGGCATGTGCAGAAATGAATGTTTCTCCAAAACATAATTAAAAGAATGAGATACTATTTTATTTTATTTTTTTGGCAGAACCAGGGATTGAACTCAGACCCTTACACTTGCTAGGCAAGTGCTTAATCTACTGAGCCATATCCCTGGCCCCCAAGAATGAGACACTAAAGACTATATATTTCAGAGAAACCACAGTGACAGAACACAGTGTCATCGGGCACAAGGGCTCAGGGACAGGCAGAGGGGACATGGGGCAAGGATGTTTCATATCTTGACCATGGTGGCTACATGGCTGCATATATTTGTCACAACCTACACAACCACACACTTAGAATGGTGTTTACTACAGGCAAATCATATCTCAACAAAGCTGAAAATAAAGAATCCTGTCGCAGAGATCAAAGCAGCTGCTGTAGTGGCGCTCCCTGGGCAGGGCTTCCCTGAAAAGTGGGCTCAGGGTGTCTTGGGCAGAGCCTTTGCCACTCAGGGACACTCAGACACAGGTACAGAAGGCAGGCGCTGAGCTCTGGCTACCCATTTCTGGGTCAGCACCTTGTAATCTAACTGTGGACACAGGCTCAACTGTACTTGGGGCAGGAGACTACCTGCCAAGCCTTTTGTGGGCAGGGGTTACTGGTAAATCCCAGGAAGGGAGGGCTCCAGGATTCTTAGTGCATGCCACTCCAGTTGCAGCTGGGAGCCTCCGGGCCCCTAGCTGAGGGAAGTGCTCATCTTCCCTCAGGGTGCGGGGAGAAGGCACTGGGTGAGACTGTCTTTGTGTGACTCTCAGGGCCACCTGCTCACTATCTGTATAGCCTTGAGCTAATGACTCCTCTTAGCCCTCCAACCTACTCCATGGGATGGTGGGAGCGTTTAAATCCCCATGTTAGCTGGGCACAGCAGTACATACTACTCTGCCTCAAAAAAACAAGGTAGAGCAAAGCAAAAACAATACAGGCTTACTGCACTGCCCACTAAGTCCCACTCAGGCACCACTGCTCCACGGATGCTTGGTGCTCTTTCTCTTAACCGGCCCACCCGGTGGTTTCATGATGATCTGTCTTGGAGCGGCATGATGAGCACTTTCTTTTGGGTGTTGTGAGATGGAGCCTCACTACACTGCCCAAGCTGGCTTCAAACTTGTAATCCTCCTACCTCAACATTGCTCTTGAGTAGGTGGGACTACAGATATGTGACACTGTACCTGGCTTGAGTGTCCGATTTTTGTGGGGTTTTTTTATTTCCTTGTTTTTTCTGAGGTACGTCTGTAGGCTATGTAGTCCAGGCAAGCCTTGAGTTTGCTGTGGCCTCAAACTCTATTCTTCTGGTTCAGCCTCCTGAGTGCTGGGATTATAGTCACATGCTGCTATGGCCAGCCTAAGCATTGGTTTTTGAGTCAAAACAACCACTTAAGCGTAGTTGCTTCACCAATTCCTGCTTGGATGCTGGGCCCATGTATTTCATCTCTATCAACCTTGGGTTTTCTTATTAAAAAAACAGAAATCTTTAGAGTACTTACTTTCCATAGGCTATTTATGAAGGAGTGTCACTGATGAATGAGGATCAATGACAGAAAGTAAAGAACTGTAACTGTGACACCAGTGTGATTACATCCAATCACACCTGAATTCAGAGTGTTATCCCCTGAGAACCAACAATGCCTATTCTAATGTAAGCTCTTCTGAGAGCAACTGTCTCTCATGACTCAGTGACCCAACTGACAAAAGCGCTTTCACCAGGCAGGACAAGTCATTGCTGCAGCATGTCCAGACCTCTGTCACTCACCTGAGAGTGAGATTCCTTCTGCGAGCCCATATGGTAGATAGGCAAAAATGATCATCATGCCGAACTCCAAGGAAGGCGTTTTCCTCAAGTCAATGTGCTTTAACACGTAAATGCCAACTGCTAAGGAAGAAGGATCTGGGGCACTTCATGGGAGATGCAGTGAGGTCACAAAACTGATGCCTTTCAGATACATAAACAAATACAAAAAATTTTGAACATTCCCAGGTTATAACTGAGAATGTATTATGATGGAATCTTTCCTTGGTAAGAAAAGAATCTGACACAATGCAAAGCGTTCCTCAGGCAGATGGTGGGGGAATTGAAACCCACCTAAATCAAGTCCTTTAGAAATGCTGGCTGAGGGCCACAGATGAGCAGTGCAGCGCTTGCCTCACAGGCCCCGGAAGGCCCTAGATTCCATCTCCAGTCCTGGGAATGTGCTGGCAATGCCCAGGCTGCAGACACACAGAGGGCAGCCCAAACTGCCACCACCTTCCAGGGCACTGGCAGAGCTCACCCAGAGGGCAGCTACCATTTTGCCTTGCAGGGACCCAAGGAAGTCACTACCCTGTGACTACCCACTCCCACACTCAGAACTGTGGAGGCAGAGTGTGTACATTCAGGTATGGCTCACAAGGCCCACACTGTAGAGCTCAGAGTCTCTATTTACTTGGTTTTGGGACAATACAGGCTTTCTGAAAAAAACAAATAATAATAAGTACAGAGGAGAATACTGAGCTGGAAAAAGTTTCCTTTTCTTTTCTGCTCTGCTTTTTGATACAACAATATGAAAAGCTGTCAGCCAACTCAAAAGAGCTTTTAACTTCTGGACAAAGGAGCTGATGGAAAAACTCAACAGAATGGCAGAAAAACATGCCTGTAGCCAGGCAAGTCTTTTCTAGCCATCTGTGAGACAAACTGCTCAAGGAGGAGAGCCAAGCAGCATGTCTTACAGGAATGTATAGAAGTGGTCTGGTGCCTGCTCTTATTTTAAACATGATGAATTTTCAATGGCAGTAAAGGTGTCACTGCCTTAACAAGCCTTTCCTACCCTGGCTGGAAAAGCTCATGTGTTGTTGTTATTTTTTCCCCATTGGAACTGGGGACTGAACTCAGATCCTTGCACTTGCCAGGTAAGCACTTATTCTACTGAGCTATCTCTCCAGTCCGTTCATGTGTTGTTTAGCAACAAATCTGCAAATAATTATGACGATGCTCACTCTGGAAGCCCCTTTTCCAATCCTTCCAGACAATCATTTTCAGTGGGGTAAAGATTTTTTGCGGTTTCTTTCTTTTTTTGGTACCAGGGATTAAACTCATGACCTTGTGCTTGCCAGGCAGGTGCTTATGCCACTGAGCTCAGCCCCTCTTTCTTTTCTTTTTGAGACAGGGTTTTACTATACAGCTCAGAACGGCCTGACTTTGTCACCCAGGCTGGCTTTGAACTCTTAGCAATCCGCCTGCCTCAGCCTCCCAAGTGCTGGGATTATCAGTGTGCACCACCATGCCTGGTACTGCAAATTCATTTTCAAAGAAATTTTATTTCCAGTGTACTGAATGTGAAAATAGACAGTGGAAAAGAAAAGTCATGCGTGTGTGGTGGCTACCCTCTGGTAACTGAGAAGTGCTCTGAGTCACACTTCATATTCAGCAGGATATGTCCTTTTTAAGCTTTGAAAAATGACATGCTACATTTCACAAGCTCAATTCTAAAATCCTTGAATTTAATTTATAAATCAGTTTGAGTGTTTCTCAAACCAGAACTCAGCATAAAAATGTTCCTTTAAACAATACCTTAGATTAAAATCAGCCTCTTAAAAGATAAAATCAGCCTCTTAAGGAACAGGAGGACCTAGCAGGCGGGGGATGTGATCAAGAAGAATCTGCCCCACTCCACGCGTTCATCACATTAAAAGGATATTAGTGCAGAAATCAAGCCAGTCAGAGTGCCGAGTGCTGCAGAGCCAAAGAACATCTTGAGGAAGTAGCCAAGGGCTTGTAAAAATGTTTGCCACCCACTGACATCTGACATATTTTTTCTTGTTAAACCTTCAGCTGTGCTAGGGAATAGAAAACAGAAAATGTTACAAAGTTCTCAGGCATTAACGTATAAAAAGCTGATATCTGGCTCATTTGCTCTTGTGCCCACTCCATCCCTCAGCTGGTCAGGTGTTTACTTGCTCACTCACTTTCTCCCAGGTGTTATGTTAGTTTTTGGGGGCTCAGAGATGAGCCCAGAGTCGGTACCCTGGAGGAGCTCCTCTAAACTAACTGGGGAGAAAAGCAAGAGGAGAGAGAATGAATGCCAGCTGTGGGAGGGCTGCAGAGACACAGGGAAGGAAGCTAACTGGATAGGCTGGTCCTGAGAATGAGCTGGGTTTAGGCCCAGGATAGATGAGTTCAGATTTCAAAGAAATATGGGAAGGCACCCATATGGGGAAGGTACATATGCCAAAGCAGGGAGACAGGGAGCCCAGGCACACAGTACACGTCCTGGGAACACACACACACACATGCATACACACACAGGCCTAGGGTGGTGCTGAGGTGTCACCCTGAATGAAGGCCAGAAGCCCTCAGGAAGCACTTTCAGAACAGGGAACCCAGCCCTGGAGCTGAAGCCCTGGCTACACGTCCGGGGAAGCAACAGCAGGGCTTTTGGCTAAGAGGGAGGGCCTGGGGGCTTTAAGAGGAAGAACAGAGGGAACTTTCCTTACACTGTAGCAGAACAAATGAAAATGTCTGAAGCTATTAAATACAACTGCCTGTTTTAGCCCCAGAGAAAAGCATCACACTGCACATAGGAAGCTATTTGCTGCGAATATCCTCCACCTACTCGGTCTTCCCAGCTCCGTCTTCTCCTGTCTTTGTACCAGTTGCAGCCTGCACCTGGTCCTCAACTCTCAACTGTGTCTACTGCTGTCCCTCCCCAACTCTGGGCAGTGCCTGCCGCCCTATGGCCATTTGCCTTGCTACCATCCTGGCTCTGTGCTCAGCAGTCAAGTGGCCCCTTCACAATATTCACCAGCCAGTCCCTGGCCTGGCCCACATACCTCAGCAGCGTGTGGTGGCCCCAGGAGAAAGCCAGGCCGGGGGGGGGGGGGGGGGGGGGGCTGGCTCCTGCACCTCTCCTACCTCAGGCCCTCCTGGCTCAGGTTTGACCCCTTGTCCCTGGCATCTCCCTATGGCCAACCCAGGCCCCAGTGAACTCTCTCATCTGTCTCATCTGTGCCTTGATCAAGTGACACTCTCGGGACACCCACCCTGACCCTTCATGCAGCCAGCACATTTCAGGTCCTCACAGGCTGCCTTCTCCACCACAGGTGAAAACTACAGCAAGTCATTCCGCAAGGCCTGAGCCTCTATCCACCTGCCTGGGATGGTCTGGCCAGGGCCTACAGCCCAGCCCAGCACATTTCACTCAACATGGTTTTGCTGTGGCAGTAAATAAAACCAAGAATCATTAATAGCAGTATTCAGTAGCGTTTCATTTTTGTTCTTCATTTCTTTTGTGAGACAAGCTCTCATCATTCAGTCTGGAACTGAAGGGTGGCAATGAATTAACTATGTCTCCCAGTCTCCCAGGCTGGCATCAAATCATTGCAATCCTCCTGCCTTAGTCTTCTGAGTGCTGGGACTTGCCCATCTTTTCTCCTTTCATTTTTTTTTTTTTTTTTGGTGGTATCAGGGATCAAACTTGGGACCTTGCACTTGCCAGGCAAGCACTTAATCCACTGAGCTATCACCTGGCCCCCTCTCCTTTCATTTTTTTTCAAGCAGAATAACTTCTGACAGGCTGGGCAATGGCAGAGTTCCTAGCTTGGATTACAAAGTGAGTTCAAGGGCAGCCTGAGATCCGGGCGTGGTGGCGCATGCCTGTAATCCCAGCACTCGGGAGGCTGAGGCAGGAGGATTGTTGTGAGTTCGAGACCAGCCTGA
>PVKA01029935.1:0-16183 GCA_004027165.1 Ctenomys sociabilis
CAACAATAGTGAGTTATTCAAAGAAGTTGTTGACCATAGCCATTTACAGCTCAGCTTAATATTATGGCCCCGCGATGTATACTTTGTTTTTATACTTTTCTGCTGGATGGTTAAGACCTAGATAGAGCAAGACTTATATACCAACATATGTACTTTATGTTTCTTATGTGGTCAGTGAAGTCCCCTCAGGGTTTGTCTTGTAGTCCTGTACATTATTCTGTAGATCCTTTGTCTATGTCATCCATGTGGGTGAGTCACGGCCAATGCTTGACCAGTTTGCTGTCTGTGAGAGCCTGAGAGAAAGTTTTCTCTCCACGTGACTCTCCCCAGGCACACTATAGAACTTCAGTCTCTTTCCTCTGTGGCTCCATAATCTCCTTGTTCAGAAAATTTGGAGCTCAACTGAGTTTCATGATGTTGCAGTACAGGTTTGAATTTACTTTTAGTGAGGATGTTTATTGTTAACTCTCGTGCCTATCTGTGGGGGAAGTTGGAATACTGAAACATTTTTGGGCATTACTGTAGGCCCCTCTGTCACTTTATAGTGTCTTCTCTGGGAACTCAAAAAGCTTGTGATTCTCAAAGAACGATGGTGAACTAATGATTTTAAATAAATTACTTCAAATAAATCCTTACTTCATACAGTATGCACTTTTAAAGATATGAAAAAACAAACATTTCAAAACAAAAGGATATCATCCCAGCCTTCCACCAGCTAATGTTCTCAGTGGTAGTCTGCATTCATTCCTACACCCATTGTCCTAATAACTTCAGGATAATACTAGATGTTTGTGCAGAAATTTCAAAGCAAGGCACAAGGCCAGTCCAAATTTGTATAGTATCAAAGTGAGGGCCAAATGGTAAATGATACTATGGCTGTTAAGGAGTAACTTTTTTTTTTCTTGTATCACTCCTTATCAAGAGCAAAGGTGAGATTTTGTTTATGTTTAAAAAATAGATTTAAAATATAGTCCTTTAACTAGATTATTACATGTTGCAACAAAATTTTAATGTAGATGAAATGGGTCTCTTTTGAGAAGAGATGCCTAACATCAGTATATCAGTAAGCAGGAAAAAGTACTCTTCAATTTGAATCTTCAAAGCATGGACTCAATCTTATTTAGTGTAAATGCCTCCTAATGTCTGATTTTTGATGAATAATAGTTTCTTAGATTCTACCTTATTGATAAGGATGGTTGTAGTAGCTATATAATGAAGGAAAATTTATAGAAGAGTTGTTTTGGGCTGACAATCTTGAAGGACAACCAGGAATTTGCCAGGTAAAGTGATAGTAAGAATATTCCAGGCAGAGTGAATATCTACTATATTCAGAAATCTTTAGGGAGAATTGTAGAGTGACTGGAGTATTGACAGCTAAACTGGGCATGGAGGGGTTTTACATATTATGGTTGCGACTTTGGATTTTTATTCTGAGGCTTGATTTAAAGGTGGGCATGCATCTGTCTTGTCTGTTCCTGCTTATTTTTCTGTTTCTCACTTTCATGATCTATGTGTTTATTTTTTTTGGGGGGGTTTCTCAGTTACTTTTCTCTCATTACTAGGGCAAAATACCTGACACACAAAATGAAGGAAGGAAAGGTTTATTTAGCTCACAGTAAGTGGAGGTTCCAGTCCATATTCAGATGGTTCCAAGGCCGAGTGGCACATGGCAGAGAGCGTCTATTCATGGCAGGGGAAAACAGCAAAAAGCAAAGGGAGCAAGCCCGTTTTCTTTCCCCACATTGTATGCAGAGTGCCCATCCCAGGGCGCGTGTAGCACTCATATCCATAATCCCAAAATTGGATCATGAATTAATCACGAACTCTAGAAGCCTGTCCCAGTGACTGTATGAGGCTTTAGGGGGGACCCCTAGACACAAACCATAACCTGGGGGGTACTTGGTACAATGGAACTCAGGAACTTGCGCTTGCTAGCAGGTATCATTTTTTAAAGTTGCTGTTAAAGAAGTATTGAAGATGGATTATTAACAAGAGAAGAGGAGAAAGGGGATATTAGCAGAGGTAGTAGGAGGATGTGGAGGGAGAAAAGAAACATGGAGTTACAATTAGTAGGCATTAGTGATTGATTAATTAGAGGTAGATGTGAAATGGAGAGGGGAGACAAGCTTAACGTATTTCTACTTTGGGTAACTGGGTGACTGATGGTATCTTTAATTGAGATAATAAACATAGAGAAGTTTTAAGTGTAGGTTGAACATTCATGAATTTAGATTTTAACATGCAGTTTGAGATATCTGGGAGGATGGGTGGTGATTGAATATTCAGGTTTATAGAACTTAACTGAGATACCTTGATACTATTAAGTTGGAAACTATGGATGTTTAATAGTGAAAATTGAGGTATTGATGAGAATTTTGAGGGAGCACACATTGGTACCTCAGTTCATGAACTTAATTCTTTCCACAGTTGTGACCAGAATTGTTGAAAGTATTAAGTTCATGAACTGCATATAGATGATGATGAAATGAAAGCCAAGTACTATTGGAAGCTAGAGGGAAGAATTACAAAAGAAAACTGGAAAGAGGGAAATTGAAAAGGTGTATGATGGAGGCATTGAGAGTAAAGATTTAAGGAAGAGAGCTTGGTTAGCAGTGGTACCTGCAAAAGTGGGTTAAAGCAAATCATGTACTGAAAAGTGAATACCTGATTATACAATCAGTAAGCTTTAATTGTCTGGTAAGAATAGGTTCATTGGAGTATTGAAAGTAAGAAATAGATTACACTGGGCAAGTGTAGTCTGAGGAAATGGAGGCACTTTGTGCAGAGTGCTCATTTAAGGTTGTAATTATGAAAGACAGGGAGAAGTGTGTGTGTGAGTGTGTGTGTGTGTGAGTGAGAGAGAGAGAGAGAGAGAGAGAGAGAGAGATGCCAGAAAGCTATTTGTTAGCAAGCCCTTCTCAAAAATAATGGATTCTATTATTTTGCTAAGAGGGGTACATTTTTGTTAAGAGAAAGAAATCAGTAGAGATAAATATGAGAAAGTACAGAATCCCCCCCATTTGTTGATTTCATAGAGCATAGGGTTAGTCTTATTTTTATGTGGGATATGAATTCCATTGAAATAGGAAAGAGCAAATACTTATAACAGTTGATAGAGGTATGTTGTGTGTTGGGCGTGAGAGATTAGGAAGATTCATGCCTCATAAACTTGCATTTTCTTTATAAAACAGATGGCAAAGTTATTTGTTGTGAAAAAACATTGCAGGTGAGGCTGGGGTCTTGAAGAGAATGGCACAGTTTGGAACAGATCTTGTGTAATGGGTGACTGAGTGGATAAAAGGCACACTAAGAGTAGTGCTAAGAGATCATATATTTGTATAATTAGCTTCCTAAAATGAAATTCTATATTGGAGCTGAGCCATGAAGGGAAGGAATAAACACTAGTTCTAAATGTTTGATGAATGTAACAAGATCTAGAGATGGATGGTATTCTGTTGGGGAGCTGCATTGGAAGAGATCTGTCTTTATTTTGAAGATGACAAGTTCCTTATATCTTTTACCAATTCTGTGACTTACCAATTGTTTTTTTGAATATTTCCTATTATGAATTAACTAAAATTCTCATTAAACACATTTTATTCTCTATGTCTCTTAGCAATGGCTCCCACCTTTTGTCTCTCTGTGTTGCGTTTTATGTGTGTTAGATAGATCCCCAGTTAGATATTGGCCCTTTCCAATCTTAAGTTTCAAATATTTGTTATGGTTTTTATTCTTTTTTTTTGTATTTAGTACAGGGTCTTCAGGGTATCACTATGTAGATTGGACTCACAGTGATTCTCCTGTTTTCAGCCTCACAAGTGCTGGGATTACAGGCATGTGCCACCACGCCCAGTCTCAATCTCAGCCTCAGTGTGCCCTGGGGGCAGGGCTGGCACAGCATGCTGAGGATGGAACCCAGCTGCTGTGCTCTGGCTAAGCAGGTGCTTTAGTCTGCTGAGCTCTCTGGCCGGCCCTTGGATTTTATTCTAAAAGTTCCATATTTCATTTCATTTGCGTATTCATTTTTGATGGTTTTTGTAATTCCCTAAATGTTTTTGGTATTAAATATTTACTCTTTCTTTAGACATATTATAAGTTTTTAACTTATATATTTTTATTTTAAGCTTTTTAAGGCTTACTCTACTATTTATGTTTCTTATAAATTTTTGGATACTTAAGTTCCAACTTAAAGGAATACTATTTCTGAAAAGTCTTAGAAGTATGTGTTATAATAATAAACATTATTATAATAATAATGGTTGTGGGGAAAAAGGAACTCTTTTCTACTTATGGTAGGAGGGCAGACTGGTGCAATCACTGTGGAAATCAGTATGGAGATTGCTTAAAAAACTAGGATTAGAGGTCCTAGTCTATCTAGTTATTTCCCTTCTGGTTATCTTCTGAGGAGAATTAAAAACATCATGTTTATAGCAGCATGATTTTTAATAGCTAAATCTTGGAACCAATCTTAATATCCATCAACTGAGGAATGGGTAAAAAAGGTGTCATTTTATACAGTGGAATATACTCAGCCATAAGAACTTGAGACTTTTACAGGTAAATGGATATAACTAGTGACCATATTCACAAGTGAAATAAATCTGAAAGAGTAAGTAAGGTCCAAAGTGCACAAATAGATATTGTGAAATGGGAAGAAAATGTTCAAAAGGAAAAAGGAACTAAGATAGGAGAGTGGGGAAAGGAAGGAAGGGAAAAGGAAAAAAAGCAAAAAGTATTTATGCTGCAAATTTTTCTTAGTTCATTGAAAACAAAGGCTTGTGCTAATATCATTTGGGGAATTTTTAAGTCCTTATTTTGTACACTAACTATTTTTATTTTTTAAAAATGTATTTAGTACAAGGTCTATAAAGTCTCACTATGTAGATTGGTCTCATTTTCAGTCTCCCAAATGTTGGGATTACAGGAATGCATCACCATGCCCAGTCTCAGTTGCTATGTCAGCGCACTACACCAGGGATGGAACCTGGCCGCTGCGCTCTGCCTAAACAGGTGCTATTTAGTCTGCTGAGCTATCTGGCTGGCCCTACTGATGAACTACAGTAAAGATAACCATAATCATACTCAGTGTATTAGCTATTGTCATTCTTACTATTTTTGTGAAAATTTGTTTTACTTTTTTCCAGAAAATAAAAAAAGACTTGTGTTGTATTCTTCTAGAGATTTGCTCTCATTATTCAGATATCTGGGGGCACAGATACATGCTTAATTTGAGATTTCTCTGGTCATAAAGATAACAGTTGAACATGGGCCTCCCTTCTTATGGTTTTAAGTAATCATATGTTTTCCTCTTCTTTTCCCAGAGTCAATACTGTGAGAAAAATTTATGGCTTGTCCCTTTGTGGGGAGCAGTTTCTTCACTTTATCACTAAGAATGTAGTCCTCATATACCTTAACTTTATGTTATTTGGAGGCCTCTAATTTGACTCCCTACCTTTCTTGGCTATAGACTGTTATCTTGTTTCCTCTGTAGTTATAAAATAGAGCATGATGTTATAGGTAAGTGGCAGAATCTTGATCCTTTGGATTTGTTTTAACTTTTGCAGATTTTTCTTAGTTTTTCTGCTTACCCATGTGCTAAAGTTCTAGAAACTTAATTTTTGCATTTTTGTAAATTTGATAGTAGAAAAGCTTTTCATGGGTTAACCAATCTTCCCTATTGTTCATAGAGCTTCATTTAATTTTGCCTACTTTGTTTTGTATCACTTTTTTGGGTGGAAACTACTATGATATTTTCATTTATCTGGCTTCAGAGTCTTCACTTTATAGGCAGTGAAATTTTAAAGTATTGTCCTTTTGGCCATGGGATATCGACCAACAACCATTTTAGGAATGAATTTGGGCTAGTAATTTATTGTGGTCCTAGTAGGTGTGGTTCTTTCTCAAAAAACTAGAAAATTGCATATGAGTTATGAAAATGTGTATGTCTGTGATATGTAGTGTGCATACTATGTAATAGATATATTTATACATATAGATATTTCCACACATGTATAGTATATGCAAAAACATATTTACAAATGTTGTCATATATATATATATAAATATATAAATATATATATAATTTCATTCAGTGATTATGGGAAACCTTACTGATCTCTTTTGTTAAGTAGAACAGGACTAGTCACTGCAGTGTTGTCACCATACCAGCATTAAACTGGATTGTTTATTTCTATTAGTACCTTTATGGTGTCTGTCAATGTAATAAAATTTTTTAAGCATGAAAACAAGCATTTCAGCCATTTATATGAAGCTGTGTCTTTAGACTGCTAAGTTAATATATTCTCTAAAGAATCTTATGGAATTTAAGTCAGACTTCTTGTGGTGATGGTAGATATTAAGTATACCAGTAGTTTCATTTAACTCCACTGTTGCATGTTTGAATGTTCAATTAGACACATTGAATTCTATTTAGCCTAACTGTGCTATTTGCCAGGTATGTTACAACCCTTTCTCTGTATTACTAACTATGTTACACTGTGTTCAGCAGTGTCCCGGCTTAGATTCAGTGAGTATCACTAAGCTGTGTAAGTGCTCTTCAACTTTTTATCATTGGAAATAATATTCATGATCTGACTTTTAGCTGTTAAATATGGCCACCAGTGCAATATGAAATGGAAAAAATCTTTTTGCATTTAACACGAACTGATGTACAAGACAAAAAAAATAGCCAGTAACATATCCTGTATTGGCTTTATGTCTTTAGTTACTGATAGTGACTAATTATTCTGTACAGCATTATCATGGTAGTTATGGCAGTCTGTGTATCCTAATTAGGAATTTCCTTGCTTTCATTAGTTTATTTCCTGTTTTATTTTTGTTGTTGATTATACTGATGCTTTGTGACAAATTCTCCTTTTCTACTTTTCCACTGGGATTTAATCAAAACCAGATTTTTAGTAAGCTCTTTGACTAGTACCGGTTGAAACTGCCCCTTCCTGTTTTTATCATTTTGTAGGTAACCATTCTGGAGGTTCCCTTCCTCCCTTGCAGGGAGATCTCTGTCACAGCATTCTTCTGGCTGCATCGGTTATCTTGGTGAAACCAGTTGGATACCTTGCTTTTTGAAAGTATGGAGAAAGAGCTTGACTATGTTTGACCTTCTGTGGTAGTACA
Organism: Ctenomys sociabilis; assembly: GCA_004027165.1. Classification (NCBI taxonomy): domain Eukaryota; kingdom Metazoa; phylum Chordata; class Mammalia; order Rodentia; family Ctenomyidae; genus Ctenomys; species Ctenomys sociabilis. The sequence goes on from PVKA01029935.1 coordinate 7,135, forward strand.
GAAATCATTTGGGTGTGGTGATCAACTTAGAATTTATTAATTGTCATATGCTTCTGTCAGTGATGATGGTACATAATGATTTGCTTCATCTTTATGAACAGAGAACATCCAAATTATAGTATTAATATCTGAATTGATAGGCTATTAAAGTAAGGAGAAGAAACTTTAAACTCCCTTTGACCTCCTGCAGTCTTTCTTTCAACATCATGCTCAAATATGTTTTTCTACTTTATTTTTAACTTTTGGAATAAACAAAAATACGAATGATGCTTTTATAGAGCTTAATGAAAAGAAAATGTTGGAGAACTAAAACCATGACAGAATTTTAAAAAACCATATATATGAGAAAGACCAGAATAACCCTGGAATTTTTTCTTGGATTAATCAAAAACAGAAAGCCAATTCAGTCCTTTGTGTCTTGAAGTTCTTCCTGGTTCTGAAAACATCTCAACAGATGTGCTTTATGTCCCATGATACTCTGTGGTATACACCTTTGTAACAGTTGGAAACCCATACCTGTTAGGTTCATACCCTTTCTTGTCTCTGCCATCTTTAAAATACATTTATGTTTTTTCTGGCCAAGGCTATAAGCTAGTGGTTGGAGATAAAATGGACAAGTTAAGGTCTGCTCAAGAGCAGTAGCACTCCAGTATGGGGAGTCTGACAAATGAATGAGCAATCAGGATGTAGCTGAGGGGCATATAGTTTAAGTGTATATTGTAGAGGCTTTCTGATAAATAATTAAGGTGTGAACTGAGATTTCAAGTTTTTGTAGTTTTCTAACTGGAGGAAAAAGGGAAAGAATAGTTTAGGTCCAATGTCAAGATTCTTTAACTGCTGGTTTATTCTTTGATTTGCTGTCTCCCTTTGAAGATAGCAATACTCTATCGGATGCTAGCCTTTGGAAGTAGTGGAATACTGAAGGAGATAGCTTCAACAAATTTATTATTATGTAAAATCTGATGATAGTGCTATTCAGAATGGCTTCACCATCTGTCTAACCTGGGTGGTTTTCATTTTTCTCCTTTGTTATATTCAAATTATTGGTACTGTAATTTTGATTAAGATATTTTCCTTTTTCTTGACTTTAGTTTTCTCTTCATCTTTCTATCTTTCCCCTTTGCAGTCCTTAGATTATTGGCAGTATCTTCTCTCCTGTCAGAGTGCTTGATGTATTCCTAAGAACCGTACCTTCTCAGGACAATGTCCAGAGTGGGAAAAGCATTATCTTTTCCAGTGACCTCCAGGCAATAAGTTCTTTTGGACCTTTGCTAACAGATTTCCCTTTACTTTTCATTGGTGAGAGTTTTGTCACATGCTCTTTCATGAAGTTGTCAACTACAAGGGGACAGCAATTAACCATGCTTAGTTTACACACTAGTATTTATTTCTTGCAATAAAATAGGAAGGTGAAGTATCAGAACAAAATAGGATACTGCTAACTGGAAGGTGATATCTGTTGTATAGTGACAACTAATAGACAACAGTCTCATCTTGAAATAGAAGTTTGTCTCTATTTCAAATTGCATAGCTTTGTGTCAGGCTTCATATTGCATTAGTTTTTTCCAATTGAGTTTTCTTTGGGAGTTAAGTCCAGCTATGTCAGTAATAAGCACTGTAATTTTGATTAAGACATTTCCCTTTTTCTTGACTTTAGTTTCCTCAAGTGTATAATAAAAGCTTGTAAGATCTCTTTCAATTTTTTCCTCCTCAAATGGCTGCAGAAGTCCAGCCATTTAATAACAAAAGCTTCTCCTTTCTCAAATCCAGTATGTGGGTGGGGGCTATAGAAAGCCAGAGTGAATGTAGGCAGCAATTGAGGGGTGTGTCAGGTGCTTACTCCCTATGTCACTTTTTTTTGGTACTGGGGATTGAACTCAGGACTTTGTGCTTGCCAGGCAGATGCTTAAGCCACTGAGCCGTCTCCCTGGCCCCGTCATGTCACTAAGTCTTGAGAATGCAGAAGGCCTCTTCTCTGCAGCCATCAATAGGGAGCTCCATTCACAGGAGCCTGGACAGTCCATGCAACCAGAGAGCATGAGGGTGCCAGGGCTGGTTGACTCTTTCAGGTTTCTTGGGTTTCAGGTTCTTTGTAAATGGGAATAATATGTAATTTTAAGGTATATACGATTTAAATGAAATTACATAATATTCATAACATTATTCTTCACTTAACATGTAGATTTGAGCTGATATAGGCTGTAAGCATGTTATATAGTCCTGTGCTGGTTCAATATAGAATGATAAATATTGGTTTAATTAAATTTCTCCTATACATTTCGTGAGTGAGAATTTCTTAATAGGCGTAGGAAATCTACATGAAAGAAGGGTATGGTACCATTTTATGGTGTATGGAATATACATTAGATAAAGATGCTAGGATTAAAATTGTACTTTTTAAAAGGGGGTATACAAAGGAAGAATCATGTGTATAAGAATCATGTATGTGTATAAACAGTACAGTTAGGATAAATGTGCTGTGCTTCTGCATAATTGTATGAGAAGCAAGATTCGCATTAATAGTGGTTGGACAAGATATTATGTTGGCTTCTAGTACTATGGACAAAACACTAGGGAGATAAGGTAGAAAGTATTAATTATTGAATCTGTGATATAATTCAGCTATAAAAAATAAGTATATGGCTATACTCTTCATTCACTGATTAGAGACATCTGCTATAATAATGTCTGTAAGTATAATATCATGTATGCACCTTGTACGACACCAAAACATTTTGCAATGTATTAATTTATCAAATCTGTCCTGTTAATTTGTGTTGAAACTGTCTCATTGCTATTTGTTCTTCAATAAAAAAAATAAATAAAATTGTACTTTTTGCAAAAACCTGTGATTTTCTATGGGGGGTAGAGTTTGAAATCAGACTCCATATGCTGGCACTTATTTATTTTAGTCCAAACTTAGGCTGTAAAAAGCTATTGTTAATTTCTAAGCATTTCTTGTTTACCTTTTATTATGTTTTGGGATATTCTTGTAATTAGCACATATAACTTAACCTAGAGGTGCAGTTTATTCTGTAGATGTTATTGTTTACCTGTCTCATATTTAGATGTGTCAGAAACACATGACTTTGTTTGAAATATCCTGTTTTTAATAAATAGAAGCTGAAATATTAGAGTGATGTATTTATAATTTAATAGTTATAACTCTTTGGCTTACAAGTTTATAGAATATAGTTTTTCGATGTTTTTTAAACAATTCCTTTTACCTGGCTTCATCACATTCAGATTTTAAGGACTGTTGGAATGTGCCATCACTAGATGGCAGTCTTTCTCTACTTTAAATCCTTTGTTTAGCCTGGAAAAATTGTTTCAACAGGTGTGGTGAGATATGGTCAGTTTTAAGCGACACATTTTGGAAGGTGATTAGGAAGAGATACATTTTTTTTTTGTGTGTGTGCAGGGTCTCACTACACAGCCTGGACTTGTGATGTTCCTCCTGTATTCTGCCTCCCTAGTGCTGGGATTACAGGCGTGTACCAGCATGCCTGGACTCCAGCGCTGGCTCAGTGTGTCTGGGGTCAGGGCTGGCATGGCATACAGTGCCAGGAAATGAACCCTGGCCCCTGTGCTTGCCTATGCAAGTGCTTAGTCCTCTGAGCTATCTTGCTGGCCCTGAGAAAAGATAGATTTGAAGTGATTGCTGAATATTTAGCTTGGGCAACTGGATGAGCTATGTGGATAGGTGGTTGAGAAATTTAGTGAGGAAGTTTGGGAGTGAAGATAGGTTGCTTATGAAATACATATTTTCTTTGTTATATATAAGGTATGTTTAAAAAATTCAATTGGAGTAGTTGAGTAGTAGCTGGAGATTTAAGTCTAGCCTGCAGGGAAGAGTTCTGAATTGTAAGTATAGATTAGCAAGTCAGCACTAAGTAGATGGTATTTCAAAGGCATGAAATTGATTGCTTGGTGAGAGAAAACAGAAAAGAAATGATTTTATGAATATTTAGAAGTGAAGTAGAGGAGGAGGAACTGGGAAGTGAGATGGAGAAGACATGTCAATCAAAGGTTAAAAATCATGTTAGTATGTATCTGGCATCTTTGCAGTATACTCAAGAGTGTTTGATAAAGGAAAAACTCTCAAACTCTAGAAATAGTGAAATATGAACACTTAACTTTTGTCAAGTCCTTGATGTGGAAAGGAAATGGAAAGGAATTTTGCTTTGTTTTTTCTCTGTTGGGTAGGGGAGCAGAGAAATGACATAGTTGGAGAGGGATGTATATGTTGTTAAAGGCAGATTGTTAAAGGTCATATTAACATATACTTGAAAATGATGTAGTAGAAAGGGGGAACTATGTAGTGCAAAGGAAGGATAAAAGGGAATGATTATAGGAGGAGACTTCTTGAGACAACTAGAAGGCTTGATTGTATCTAAAAGCTTGGAACACTTCTATTATAGGAGGTTGGTTTTTCATGGGGGAAGAAATATTTTGCTTTTTCTTTTTTGTGAGATATACAGTAAGGACAGATAGCTACAAGTAAGGGAGTGGACATTTGAGGAGAGGAGAAAATAAGGTTAAATATTTCAGTGAATACTTTTTTTTTGGGAGGGGATAGCAGTGTTACAGATTGAGCATCTCCAATTTAAATTTAATACTTGAAATGCCCTAAAATATAAAGTTTTGGAGTGTCCATATAACATATATCCGAAGTGGAAAATTCTACACTTAACTTCATGATAAGCTGCAGTCAGAATGCTGATGCACTAAAAATATTATATAAACTTGCCTTTGGGCTATGTGTGTAAGATGTATTTGAAACATTTATGAATTTCATGGTTATGTTTGGGCCCCATCCCTAGGACTTATCATGTATTTATAAATGTTCCAAAATCTGAAAAACTCCAGAATTTGAAACACTTCTTATTGTCAAGCATTTTGGATAAGGACTACTCAATGTGTAGTAGAATTCTCTAGTGGTATTGAATGCCTATTGTAGATTTGTAGCTGTAGAACTATACTGAGTATAACCAGCCTAACTATGAAATTTCTCTAGTAAGTTTTAGCTTTTTGAGTATATTCATGGTCTAATTGGATAGTTGGATTACCAAAATTGAGTTTGTCTATAATAGTTAAATTAAGATAGAGTCAGGAGCATTGTAATTCACTCCTTTTATTTTATGAGAATTTTGTAATAAATATCATCAAATATTTTTAAGTGAATGATCAAGCAAAATTTTTGGTTTTCCTAAGAAGTACTCTTTAACATTAAAATAGTGTTAATACAATTGGATTACTTTGTGGTTTATGAAAACCTAGTTTCAACTAGAACTGCTTCTGGGTTTGTATTTCACTTTCTGCTTAAAAGTAAATGTATAATTTTCATGGCTTTTTTTTTTTAAAGGTCTGTCTATGATGGTGAGGAACATGGACGATTTATGGAGAAGCTTGAAACTCGAATCCGTAATCATGACCGAGAAATTGAGAAAATGTGCAACTTTCATTACCAGGGCTTTGTGGACTCTATTACTGAACTGCTGAAAGTGAGAGGAGAAGCCCAGAAACTCAAAGTAAGGAAACTGCAAGATACTTGTTCTCTTCTCTCCTCTCCTCTCTTTCCCTCCCCTCCCTTCCCCTCCCCTCCCCTCCCCTCCCCTCCTCTCTTCTCCTCTCCTCTTTCTTCTCTGGTTGAAGTTAGAATTAAAAGAATATGACCTACCTTATAGGTGACAAATTTATAGTGGAGATTTTTGTGTAGTAAGAAAGGAATTTATACTGAAACCTAGATAATTGAGCTCATGAGTTTTTAGCTAAAAAAGATATCCTTTTTAATTAAGAGTTTCTTTGGGATATCTACACTTGGGTCAGAGCTAGTGATCAGTAGCTGTTTCTTTCAAACAGAAGCACAGTTTGATTGTTGTCATCTCCTTCCTTGCTGGATACAAGCCATCTTTGGTTTGTGGTAGTTGTGGATTACTAAGGCATGAAGGTTCTTTCTTGATGTGAAAGATTCATGCTTAGTAAGGGAACTGGTCAAATTGGTTTGATCTTTGTAGCAAATTCACTTATCTTAGATAAATGACTTTGCTTACTCATTAAATCTAACTACTAAACTTAATCTGTTATGTTGATTTTTCCTATGTATGCTGCTGAAGTGAGCATTTATTCTGTTATATTGAATAACTTATGTTTAGATTTTTTTTTAGTGGTTATGGAAATATTTCTTATATACACTCTATAAGTAACTAAGTCTTGTTTTCTATTTTTAGGTCCTTATGCTTTTAATTTTTTCCTGTTGGAATTTTTTTTTTTTTGTTTCCTTTTTTGCAGAACCAGGGATTGAAATTAGGCCTTGCGCTTGCCAGGGAAGCGCTTATTCTACTGAGCCATCTCCCCAGCTCCTTTTGTTGGAATTTGAGTCAAAACTCTAAAAGGATTTTCTTAAGTATATGGTTAATTTTATTTTTATTTTTATTTTTTGTATATGGTTAATTTTTAAAAGAAAAAAAAATCTGTCTATCCGTCTGTCTATCCATCTGTCTGTCTATGTATCTAGTATAGTCTCACTATACTCAGACTCATAGTGATTCTCCTATCTCAGCCTCCCCAGTGCTGAGATTACAGTTGTGCACCACCACACCTGGTTTAAGTGGCTAGCATGGCATGTGGTACCAGGGAATGAGCCTGGGTCCTTGAGATTGCCAAGCAGGTACTTAGACTTCTGAGCTGTCTCCCCAGCCCAAGTATATGGTTAATTTGATAGTGAGGGTAAAATTCATCAGAAAGAAGACATTGGTAGGAAAAAGAAAGAAACAACTTTATTGAAAAGTATAGTTGGCTGGTAGATATTAAGTTATATCATAAATCTGCAGTAGTTTAAAAGCTCATTTGACTGCAGAACAACCTAAATGGACATAAAACTATCAAATTTATTTTATTTGATGTGACTATTTATCTTTTGCAATAGAAATTTTAATGTTTGATTGTAAAGTGCTCTGCTTTCCTCTACTGGGAGATGTTATGTATTGTATAAAATATACCTACTATCTTTATAAAATTGTCAAAATTCTAAAGTGTAAAACATTGTGTCTTAAGGTCTTAAAATTTATAGACCTATATGACAGTATCCATCCATGTTAAACAATTAAATATTGCCAACATAATTGAATTTCTCTTTTGTACCTTTCAGCTCTTCCTCCACTTAGAGGAAACAAGGCTCTTGGTTTGTTGTTAATGTGCTGTTTATCCTTACCTACCTCTCCTAGCTTTCCATCCTCATCTTGGGCCTTTCTTTTCTATGCCTCTTGCATACTTGAATAGTAGATCTCTCCCACAGTTTCTTGGGACCTTAGTCCATGACAATGCACAGGATATTGACGTGGTCATGTTGTGGAATACCTCCTTGGCCATGTAGCACTGAATACTGCCTGTAATGCTCATGAGTTGATGATACTGCTTGATGATTGGTATTTATCCACCTTTTCTGTTATTTTTCTTCCTTTCAGTTTGCTTCAGGTTGCAAATTCCTTCAGATTTGTCTGGATGTCTCTGAAAGAACATCTGAGATGGATGCTACCAGTTCAGGGTTCTTGCTGCTTTAGGCTCTACCCATTTGCTCTGAGGCTGAGAGGATTAATGTTTAGCTGCATACCTGATAAACTGCTCTAGGGAGATCCATTTAGTCTAGGTGAAGAACCAATAAAACTTAGTTTCCTAAGCTACAGGAAAGATCCTAAAATAGTGTAGGAAATGGAAAAGGAAAAGTATTATCTATTTATAATACTATTTTAACACCATAATGAAAGTAAATTACATTGTTTAGGATGTCCATTACATGATTTATAGCATGCACACATTATGTATTTACAACATTGCATACAATATATATGTATATGTACATACATACCATATTTATGTTTTCTAAGTCAAGAAGTGCCATCCCCAACTATTGTCAGTATAATCTTTTTTCTTTGTAATGTATTGCAATAGTGTTTTTTTTTTCCAGTACTGGGGAGTGAACTCAGGACTTTGTGCTTGTCAGGTAGGCTCTTATGCTATATATATATATATTTTTTTTTTTTTTGAGGAAAAAACTTTATTGGATAGAAAAGCTTTTGTCGGAGAGGGACAGAAGGGGGGCCTGAGCGGGTTGCCCAGGAAGCTGCCTGTTTTTGGGTATTTTTATAGGGCAAAACCATGTGGGACTAAGGTGGAGAAGAAGGGGTCTTGCTTAGGTGGATGTGGGTGGGACAAAACTATGGTCAACCAATGAGATTATAAGCACCATTGTTCAGGTAAAGTTGATTAGGCCCAAGACCAAATGGGGAAGCGAGTCACACCACAGACGGGCATGAATAGGGGACAGGGTCTCTTCCCCTCAGGGGTTGGGCTAGTGACTCACTTGGGTCTTTTCAGGTGATCGCTACCTATTTAGAATATCAATCTCTGGTTGTTACTCTTTTAGCATCTGTTTGGCCTTTAGGTCTGGTTCATATCAGGAGCCTCCATCCCTCCCAGAGTTGCAGACATCTTGTTTCCTGTTATTATTTCTTTCTAGGGCCTGGCCCTAACTGACTGCCTAAAAGTATTTCTATCTAACTCTACTGCCTGCAACATTCCCCCTCTGAAGAAGTAACCCGAACTGCCGTGAGGGATTTGGACGTTGACCGCTCTGGCTTCTTCATGCTTAAACGGGTCGTAGTTGTGAACCAGCAGTTAGATATATTCTTTAGAAGTTCTATCTAAAGGCCCTCAATAGATGACAGGCATTGTCATTACAGCTTTGAATCTGGAGAAGACAAAGGCAAGGACACAATTAAGCATGTATGGGTCAGATAATCATATCAACAGGATGACTATGAAAAAGACAAGTTCGATATCTCAAATGTGGGGTTTAATCCCTTTTTTATCTTTTATGGCCATTTTGTATAGTTTCAAAAAAACTGGCATTTTTTATTATTATTGGGGCACATGAATTGTCAGAAATAGGGAAAACACCAAGTACTCTCCAGTTGGCAAATGGGGCCACTGGCTGTGTTAATTACCGACAAATCTGTATGAGCACTTATTGAAAGTTTAACAGGCCTTT
>PVKA01029935.1:16283-27909 GCA_004027165.1 Ctenomys sociabilis
TGGACAGGCCTTCGTTCCTGTAGGCTGCTAGCATCACCATTTTTATTTTTCATCTATAATTTCATTTTGTATCCTTTTTACTGAGATACCTTTTGAGCAATTTTTACCAACTTAGACAAATTTATTTTTGTAAACCCTTTTTACTTTTGCAGTTCATGTCAGACACTGAGGTCCACTGCACATATAGACAAAATCTGGTGGATGTCAGTTAAAGGAATCTTAATCTAGCATATTTGTTATAGATTTTATCTGCATGATTACCTGGGTTTTGGTTTCTTTTGGGAAAGAACAAATTTTCTGAAAAATTAGAGCACATATAATCAAAGCATGAACATTTGAGCTGACAAGTACATTTACAAACTTTTTTGGGACTTAGCAATAGTAACTTAGCTCATAGACCTCTTTATTTATGGAGTCCGACAGTTCAAGTCTCTCTACCTTTAGTTAAGAGACATCACACCTGTATTAACTATGAGCATGAAATACCTGAGTTACATCAGAAATCAACCAGATTAACTTATTTCATATATTTATCATGAAATACATAGCATTTAGATTAAACCAATGAAATACCTTTTAAATCTTATATATGAATAATATGTTACATTGATTAGTAAGTAACCTGAATATATTGTAGCATCTTAGTTATAGCTAAAGCCACACATCTAAAATCTGTTTTTATTGAGACACAATGACTGGAAGGAAGCTCAGGGCTGGAGAAGGACAAAGAGACCTGTGCCTATGTCCAGCAATAGGCTGGTTTTTTTTTCTGTAGTCATGATTACTCAGGGCTCCTCTGATGAGATGACAGGTAGAGACTATCTGTCTAGAGGGAAGATGCAGGCCCAGCGTCTTTCAGTCCTTCTGGACCACCTGGGAAGCTGAGCCTGAACTCTGGGGCCTCTGCTTCAGAGTGCAGTCTTACTTCTAGTGGCTGCTTTGGCAGTCAGGGCATGGCTTGTAGGCCTCTTAAGGCCATCCCTCTTATGCTGTCCTGGCTTCTGACAGCAGTAGCAGATGAACCTCATCGTCATTGAGCTCTTTTTGGAGTCAAGAGAATCAGACTTAGGGTTTTTTGAGGCTGTAAAGGCAGCCATTTTAAAAAAATCTCTCTTTTTTTTTTTTTCCTTCCCTGATTTTCTCCCAGCTCTGATTATAGGACATTTAAATAGTTTTTACCAAAGTATCAAATGAGTTGTCTGGAACAAAAGCTATCTTTTGTAGCTCCTGATCTGTAAGAGTAATCTGTCCCTCTAATTAGCATCTCAGGAAGTATGTTTTACTAGTGTATCTACTAAACATTACAAGAAATCAGAGGGGTATGTATCTTTCTCCTAGTAAAATAGCTAAAATTTAAAATAACTAGAAGGCTTGGTTTTAGTTTTTTAGACCTTTAAGAATACACACTTGAATGAAATGTCTTTTCTAGTTTTTCTGCCTGGGCCACTATCAGGCTTTTTGGGCTCCAGTGAGAACTGGAAGTTCCGTCTCTTGGCTCTTTAAAATTAACTTATTTATTTGCAATGGCAGCTGGTAATGCTGCCTGTCTTTTTGTAAGTCTGAATAAATCCTCTAAAAGGCAGCCATGTATTTATCAGGGTCATCTAAGGCACATGAACCCTGGAAGTTCTAAATTGTCTTTTTTTCTTTTAAAGGATATTGTCCTTGAAAAGCTTGTCCAGATTCAGCTAAGAATCTGTAGAGGCCTGGATTACAGCTGTTTAAACCCTCTGGACTAGAAAGGCAATGAGGAAACCTTACTTTAGTATTGGTGGATGAGGCTGTGCTTAATGCTGTCTTGTCCTCACGTTCCAAGATAGTGTTGCCTCAGGTACCTGAGCTGCCTAGTTCTCCTGCTGCTTGCATCTACACTTCCAAAACTTTATTAAATAACAATATCCTTTTTAATACAAACCAAATCCGAAGACATTTTTATCATTTTTCTTTTTATATCATCTTTCTATTATAAAATATAATTTATACTTTTTTCTGCATTCCATTTGGATTAAATGGCTCTTTAGCATGTAAGAATCAAAGATCTTCTGGTGTTTAATGAAGCATACTCTAAAAGAGTTAAGACCTCATAGCTGGAATACAATGAGAAACTTTAGGGCATTACCCTTCCTTATTTCTAATTGATTCCCTCCCCTAAGGCGTCCCTTGAGTAACCCTCTCCATAGCAAGTGGCTGCTCCCATTGGAGAACAGGGAAACGTCTCACAAACCCTTCACTTAACTCTTTTTTTTTTTTTTTTTCTTTTTTTTTTTTTTGGTGCAGGGTCTCACTATGCATGCAACCCACATTCATAGTGATCTTCCTGCTTTTTGCCTCCCATGTGCTGGGATTACAGGCGCGCGCCACCACGACCGGATTGCCACCACGCCCGGATTGCATCGCCGGCTCAGCGCACCCGAAGGCGGGGCCGGCGCGGCTTGGGGAACCAAGGATCGAACACTGGTTCCTGCGCTTACCTAAGCAAGCGCTTAGTCCGCTGAGCTATACCGCCGGCCCCACTTAACTCTTATTGACCATTTGTGAATATATTACAATTGGTCCGATAACCAGAATATCTGCAGAAGGAAGCATAACTATGGTATAAAAGGTCAATTAGAATTGAGCAACTCTCAGGCTATAAAAATTACTCCTAGAAATTGATAGAACTATTGACTGGAGGGATTTGGCCCTGCATGCCGAGCCGATCTCCACACACTTGATTTCCATCTGATCACCTAGGTAAATATTTTTAGCAACTAGACAAGATTTAACCTTGAAGCTCACAGGTGACAGTTATATTTATCATCGAGTAATTGCATTTTACATGTTGGTAAAAACACTTAACTTAAGTTGAAAAAAACCTTATTATTCTTAATTAACATGTAAGGCACAGATATAAAACAATTTCCCCTGATAACCACCATTGTAAGCTGTCTCAGCATAATTTCTGAAAGAGTGGCTCATTAACTTATTCTACTGAAAAAAGCTCAGGTAAAGTCCCTAGTTTATTAGCAAAGAGAGAAAAATTATAATAGGTAAGTGGAGATCTTTCAGTGGTCAGGAGCCAATTTCCACCAAGGAACCTTGGGTTTGGCGCCTTCTCCCCTCAGGCATTCTCAGTTTCTTTTAGCCCACACAACCAGAGAAGTTCCAGAAAGGAATCCAGCAGTGTCTCTGGTCAACATTCCATCAGCCATAGGCTTAAATGGGGATTCACCAAAGAACAGCTGGGGAATCCTGTCCTGTGCTTTAAAGAATGGCAGCTGCTCTAAGACCATTTACTAGCTGGCAGAGTAACCACTGTTTGTTTAAGTTCTATAAGGGATAGTTGAAAGCCTGAACAAGATCACTTAGCTTTAAAGTTCACAACTTATCTCTTATGTACCTAAATGATAACCAGACCTAGGAGAAAAGATTGAATCCTCCCTCACAATAAATGCGTTTTGGTCCCATAAGTTTGCTGCTTTTGGAGATAGCTCCTTCTGGTGTCACCCAGAAGTCGGTTCTCTCTACGGTGTCTCAGGTTTTGCCTCCCGAAGGAGACCTGCCCAGAACACTAAGCCGGGACATGGCTGTTATATGTGTTCTCCTGTATGGGCATAGTCCGCTTTGTGTTATCTGACCCAGAGACGGGGTATGTGTCCTTTTTTTAAAAATGACTTTCCTGTCTTTGGTGTTAGCAAACACTCATTTTCTAAGGGCTTCACTTAGCTAGAACAGTCAGAGTTTTCCCAACTTTACATGCTGCTAAAAAAGGAAAGTACAAAGAGGTGGGAAAATTAGGAGTAAAGTCAAAAGAAGGAAACTGAAACAGAGCAGGCCTGACATTCCCTCTAGCTTGTAGGGGGGGATCAGAACCAGTGTATCCTAGTGAAACCTGTCCTCCAAGTTTTAAGAACGGTTGCCAACCTAATGTCATTTAATTGGCAAAAGGAATCCTGTGTTTCATATACAGACATGAATATTTCCTAAGTCTGGGCTATATTTAAAGGTCCCATTTTACAGTTTACATGAAATCCACTAAGAGTCATTATTAATATCACTCTCTCTAGCACTACTGTCTAAATCCAAGCAAGGAATACCAATACATTTAGCATCCAGTTCAAATGTGACATATACAGGTACACAACAATCATAAAATGTCCCACTAAAGAAATCATAACTTATAACATTTCCATGTTAGCTTAGATTTACCAACATTTTGACCAACATTTTAGCAAAACCATGAGACAAATCATAAGCAATTGCAAGCAATTTTAACAGTACTATGAAACAAAACTATGTGAGGAAAAACATGAACAATTGTAAGCAATGGGCAAAGATGTAAACATTTGAAGCATAAAAATATTACCTAAGCAAGTCTCAATTCAGAATTTATAGAAGAAAAGCAAACTCATACCTCCGTCCAATGATCTCGGTGGATGACCTCCAAATGATGCTGGGAAGTAAAACTCCCAACCTGACCTGCATGAGTTCATGTTCTCTAAAACCGAAGAATGAATTTTAGGAACAAACGGAGGTTGAGGAAAAAACTTTATTGGATAGAAAAGCTTCTGTCGGAGAGGTACAGAAGGGGCGCCCAAGTGGGTTGCTCCTCTTATGCTATTGAGCTATTTCTCCACCCCTAAAATAGGTTTTGCATAGTATTTAAATAATTATTTTATTTTTGTCTTTTTTTGAGGCAGACTCTCTGTGTAGTCCAGATAGGCCTTGAACTCATGGCTAGCCTCCTGCTCCAGCTTTCCATGTGCTGTAATTATAGGCATATACCACCATCCCTTGTTCGAGTATATATTTTAGACCATTGTTTGCATGAAATCAATTTAGTGGACTTTGATTTAGTTGTCTTGTAACAAACACCGAAATTAAACAGTTGAGTAGAAAATACAGCATATTATATGTAGTAAGGACAAAAATTGTTTCTTGGTAAGTGTGTGTATGTATGGTGAATTAAAATGTAAAAATGCATTTTTTTTTACTCTGAGTTTCTCTTTTTTTGGTACTAGGAATCAAACTTAGGACCTCATGTTTGCCAGGTAGGCACTACACCACTGAGCTATATCCCTAGCTTATTGCTGTAGGTTTCTGAGGTTAAAAAAAAGTGAGTAGTAGTGTCTTCATTAGGTAAAAAAAGGCCACTTCAATAGGAACACTTATGTTGACTTTAGCAGTATTTATGGAGGTTTGAAGTTTAGGAGAGAGCTCCAGTATGGAATTAAAATAAAAATGTAGGTTACTATTGAATAACTCATGTGAAGCTCTTCTACTCTTCTAGCTCTTCAAGATATTTGAGGGCAGCTGTTCTTCAGGTGAGGTATATAGTGTACATCGCCCCAAATATAGTGTCTCTGAATAAGTATTTGCCCCTTTTTTGGCCTAAAAAATACTTTAATCTTTTTCATGTGTGGTAGCTTTGGCTCCTTCCCCAAAACCATTTGCATCTTTGTACTTTAGCTTGTCAGTGGCCTTTGTAAAACATGATATTTAAATGTAATTATCATAGTTTAGTTTTATCACTTACTACTTTACTTATTGTAGATCAGGGATTTGTGGATTCTGTCTCGTAGGACAAATCTGTCTTCTGTATTTGTAAATGAAGTTTTATTAGAACATAGCTATGCCTACTCATTTACATTTTTAAATGACTGCACACATGCTATAGCAGCAGAGTTGAATAGTTAGAGGCAGAGACTGTGTGGCCTGCAAAACCTAGAATACTTACTGTTTGACCTTTTATGTAGTTTGTGGATCCCTACTTAATAGACAGAGCTTTTCTATTAAGGCCTTAGATCTGCATTTTGAACAGCTACTTCAAACTCTAATTCATACTGAATTCATAGTCCACTAAAACAACAAAGTATTTCACATGTAGTGCTGTTAAATAATAAAGATAATTTGAGTGTTTTTTGTCTCTTTTTCTAATAGTTTTTAAAGGTTTTCTGGAGAGGTCAGATTTCGTTTTGTCTTTGAAATCAGGGGTACACATGGCAGTCTGCTCTGAACATATAGTTTAGTTAGTATGTATAATTTACATAAGATTTCAAAAAAATTGGTTTCCTGAAAAACTAGTTTCTTGAGATGATCTTGATTAAAAGGGTGTTAAGTTTGGAAGACATTTCATATGCTATCTTTTCACTGAGTATTTACAGTGTGTGTGTGTGTGTGTGTGTGTGTGTGTGTGTGTAGGTACACTATGTTAGCAACATTAACTTTTTTATCTTATAAGGTATAATCACAGGAAATACTGGATTAGGCGAGTGTAATCTAAATATAAGTAGTAGTTACTGGTGGAAGGCTAGATAGCTTCTAAAGAGACTTAGAAATTAATATTGTTCATGTTTTTATAATATCTTAGATGATATATTACTATTTTTTAACACCAGAAGAGCATCAAAAATATGTTCTACTCAGCAAAAGAATCAAAAAATTTGATCTTAGCTTGGGCAACTTACTGAGACCCTATCTTTAAAAAACAGATAAACTCCAAAGAGACAAAAATCAGAATTACAAAGAGCTGAGGATGTAGCTCTGTGTAGAGGCCCTGGCACCAACAAAGTAAAGACAAAGTTATGTGCCTGTTCCTTTAAATTATGAAGTATTGATCATTTTAAGGCTTATTCACATATTTTTGAAGATCTAATGGACAGATTAATGAGAATGTGGAAATAGTAGAAGAATAAAAATAAAATATTTTCTAAAATTACAATAATGAAAATTATAAAAATTTGATTTGAGTTAAAAAGTTGAATTTATGGGCAGGGCATGGTGGTGCATTCTTGTAATCTCAGAATTTGGGAGGTTGAGGCAGGAAGATCATAGTGCAGTCCAGGCCAACCTGGGCTACATAATGAGTTCAAGGCCAGCATGAACTACATAGTGAGATGCTATATCAACAAAACAAAACAAACCAAAAAAGAAAAAAAGAACAAAACAATGCTATAAAGTTGACTTTATGCCTAACCTTTCAGGAATACATTGGTGAAGTGAGAAATGTCCACAATATAATTTATTTTTTCTAAACGTTGTGGAGATGGTAAAGTTCTTTGTAGGTTATTTTTACTATTTTATTCCTCTCCCTATCCTTTCCCCTCCCTCTCCTTCTCTTCCTCTTCCTCCTCACCCCTTGTTTTTTTAATCTTCAAAGTCATTGTAGCATCTTAGTTTGGAATGTTTCAATGTAAACATCTTTCAGTAAATATTTCTTTTTATTGTTCAGAAGGCCATGCAAATGTCTAGTAGAAAAAGTGGACATAGTTTAAATTCAAGATAATGTCGCCAGGCTAACATGTGGTGGAATATTAGAAGTAGCTACCTTTTCATATTTATTATTATTATTATTTATTATTATTATTTTGAGACAAGGCCTCACTATGCAGTTGAGGCTGGCCCTGAACTTGTTTAGGTAGCCTCAGCTGGCGTCAGTCTCACAGCAATCCTCCTACCTCAGCTTCTTGAGTGTTAGGATTACAGGTGTGCGCCACCATGCCTGGCTTGATACACATTTTGATCATTATCCCACTATTGTCTAAATGTTTTTATGAGTTTAAACTATCTTCTCTCCACAGAACCAAGTGACAGACACCAATAGAAAACTGCAACAAGAAGGAAAAGAAGTAAGGCCAGTTTATCTTGTTAAAACTATTTTCTGTTTTATGCCATTGTCTGTTGATGACTACTTGATGACTTCTTCAGTCAAGGGCTTGTAAAATTATTTAAGCATTTTCCACAATGATTTCCATAGTGATTGTAGTCGTTTATATTCCTACCAACAATGTACTATAGAAGAGTTCTCTTCTCCTTATATCCTTGCCAGCATTTGTTATTATTAGAGTTTTTTTTTTTTTTTATGATAACCATTCTTTTCTGGGGTAAGGTGATATTTAAGTATAGTTTTATGACCAGTGATGTTGAACATATTTTCATGTATTTACTGATCATCTGTACTTCTGAGAAGTGTCTTCTTTTCTTTTTTTGGTGGAACTGGGGATTGAAGTGTCTTTTCATTTTTGTTGGCCTTTTTTTGATTGGGAGCAGGCCTTAATTTTTGAAGTTTTTTGGTGGTTTATTTTTTTCATTGAACTGAAACAATGATTTTTATATTTTCTTTATTAATATCCACATGTATTACATTAAATAAAAGTACTAAACGATATATTGACGCACTTGGGTATACTCTTGCTTCTTCTAATGTTTGTCTCAGTTAAATGAATATAGTCACGGGAGAATTTAATGAGAGAGGATGCAGCCTTCCTTAACTGTGTTTTTTTAAATCATTGATTAAAAATTTGGCCAATGCTGTTCTTTGCTTGGAAATGTTCATTACCTAATAGTCACTTAATTTTTCAGTAAGACCTATCTTCAACCTTATTTGTGCTTGTAGCCTTACCTCATTCCCCATTCCCTACATTGTGTGTGTGTGTGTGTGTGTGTGTGTGTGTGTGTGTGTGTGTATGTGTGCGCACGCGCGCTTGGGAGCATTGCACTCAGGGCCTTTGACATGCTGAGCAAGCACTCTACCACTAAGCTATATCCCCAGCCCTTCCTGCATTCCTTTTAGCTTTTCCCAGTTACTTTTCTCCATTGTATCTATCATATTTTTTATTTATGTTTTTACTTATGCAACTGTTTTTGTCCATAGAAACTAGGTCTATGTGATCAGAAAGTTTTGTTTCATCCCTTTTCTGTTTGAATAGCAACTGACAGAAAGTGGGACTCAATAAATAAATAAATATTTATTTATAAAGTGAATGATGGCTGGGGATGTAATAGCTCAGTGGTGGAATGCTTGCCAGGCTTGTATGAGGAATGAGGTTTAATCCTCAGTTTCAGGGAGAATAAAAAGAATTATTGATTCTATTAATGGATATACTCACTGTTTAAACCTTTACAGATAGCAGAACTTTATATTCATTTACTCATGTAATCCTCATGGACTAATGATTATGTCAAAGCAGTTGTTACCTTTATTTTATTGATGATGATTAGTACAGATGATTGCTAAATTTATTAATTAATTGTTTAAAACCCAAGTTTTCTGACTTACAGTTTATTACTGGTTTCTTTTTTTTTTTTTCTTGGTCCAGGGGATCAAACTCAGGACCTTGTGCTTGCCAGGCAGGCTCTTAAGCTGCTGCACTATCTTCCCAGCCCCATTATTGGTTTCTGTACCATACACTTTCTTTATCCCCTACTACTTATTTAATATTTAATTTTAAAAATCTTTAAGATTGGCTTCTGATTAATCAATAACATGTTAGGGGCATTCTCTTTCATTCTTTTTTGGCATGATATCTAAAGAAATAACATTTTTAGGCATAAATTAAATTGTTGTCTCTCATATTCTAATTATGCAGAGTACAGTTTCTACTAGCATATTGTGGAATGACTTCAGGTAGATGCCTTTAGGAGCTATGAGAAGAAAAATGTATTACCCTTTACTAAACTGGATCTTGTAGAGAAGCCATATCTGCTAAGTGTGTGGCTTATTTGTTGAAATAGAAACTTAATGAAGATCATTTTCAGCTGACTTGAAGCTGTTTTCTTTAGCACTCATGAGAAAAATATAGATTCTTACCAGGACATTGATGAAACTATGAATAATGAAGAGTCTGAATAGGATTCAGAGAAAATACGCAAAATATATATTTTTTCTCCTGGATATCCCCTATATTTTAGGATTTCATTTCATGTAATCCATTCTAGCATACTCTGAATTTTGTGGAGAAAGTGGGAAACTGTGCAGGGATGTTTTACTGGTTGGGAAAGGCATTCCTTAGTCCACTTGGCAGGTCTTTCTATGAAACTGTCTGGGGTTTTCTGATGAATTGAACACAATGTGGAAAATGTGACTGAAAGCTTTTTATTTACAGCTGGTGATAGCAATGGAAGAACTGAAGCAGTGTCGACTACAACAAAGAAATATTTCTGCCACTGTTGATAAATTAATGCTGTGTCTCCCAGGTAAGGAACTGGAAATGGGGTAGGATTCTTGATGCAATTCTTTTAGGTTTAATTCACTTTAATTCTTCCTTCACTTTCTCTAATAATGTGTGTGTTTTTTTCCTCTCTTTCAAGTCCTAGAGATGTACAGCAAATTGAGGGAACAGATGAAAACTAAAAGGTAAGAATTTTTATTGAAAAGTTATTATCTAAATTTGCTTTTAGTAGTCTGAACTTGTTTTATGGATACTTTCTTTGGAGGTGAGAGTGGAGTACTGAGGATTAAATCTATAGTCTGGTGCATATAGGCACGTACTTTACAACTGAACCACATTCACAGCCCTAGAATACTTATTTCAGGCCCACATTTGGTATCACTTTTCCAAATATAACAACATCTTCTTTAGGCTTATGTGTCCTTAGTTATTGATTCATCCTAGATTTGTGTACTACTGGACATGTATTATATATAATAAAAAATAATACTTGTAGTTTGATTTTAGAAGTTCCAGTCTTTCTTTTGTTTTTCCTTTTTTATGTATTTGATACAGGATCTCACTATGCAAAAAGTCCCAGTCTTCTAATGGGAAAACCCTGTAATTATTTTGATGATAGTTTAAAAAAGATATTGTGGTTTAATATTTTCATAGGAAAAAAAGAGCCACTGGTTATGGTGTAGAAGTGTATTGGTCAGGCTTTTCTGGCAAAATAACCAATAGGGTATCATGCTTGTGTGTGTGTACATGCTTATCTGTCTCTCTGGGGGAATGTTGAAGTGATTGGCTACATGATTATGGAGGTTAGTAAGTCAACAATATACAGGGGCAGCAGTATTACAGTTTGCACCCAAAGGTAGTCTTTTGGTAGAATTCAGGGGTTTAACTGCTTAAAGGTCTTCAACTGTGATTGAAGGAGAGCCACCCACATTATGGAGAATAATCTTCTTAACTCATGGTCTATTGATTTAAATGATAATCTTGTCCAAAAACTAGCTTCAGAAACTTATAGAAAAGTGTTGACCAACTATCTGCATACCGTTGCCTAGTTAAGCTGACACATAAAACATAATCATCACAAAGAGCGTGGTTAATGTTAAATTCTTCTCCTGTGTAGTGTTTCTTCTAGTTTTATTTCAGAGAAGATTCTGTAGTGTAGTGACTTGCACTTTTATTCCCAAACTGGAATCAGCATCCTTACCTTCTCTGTGCTGGGGGTACCTTGCAGTTATGTGGGTATGTGAAGGAACAGTAAGAACAGATAGAGTGCATCTTCTTGCAGTGCTAATTCGATTCCATTTTGAGGAAAAAAGATACGTAGCTAAAATGTATTTAATATTGAAATGACTGGAAACATTGTAAATAAAAAAATCTGAATTCTTAAGACTCTTGAAGCTAAAGCATGAGCATCAAATTTTTTGCTTCTTTTAATTGTCTCCTTGACCCCCTATTCCCCAGAAGAATATGGAGTCAATTGGTAGAATACTGTGAAATACAATATTTAATGAAATGGCAATGTAGTATGTTTCTCTAATAACCTTTTATTAAAGTTATTAAATTGCAGAGAATGTGTACCTACTTGTTTGAATTAAAGAGAGATTAATGACTTTCCTGTTGGGAGATATATATGTGTGCATATATATATATATATATATATATATATATATATACACACACACACACACACACAATATAAT
>PVKA01029936.1:0-27802 GCA_004027165.1 Ctenomys sociabilis
AAAAAAAAAAAAAAAAAAAAAGCCACAATCACTGTATCTTATACAGTTGTGGCACTTCTACTACGTTCTTCTTTATACACAATTAAGCAAATCTGATGTACTTGAGAAAAAGGAATATTTAGTTAGTGCGATCAAAAAATTGTAACATTTGTAGCTATCATTAAAATTTAATCTAACAAAATTACCATCAGTAGGATGCAGGTACTAGATAATCACATTAGTATCAACACTACAGGCAAATTAAGATTTCTGCCCATGTCATGGAGTTTTAATAAACAGTATTTCATTGGTTTACTGAATTCTAAAGATCAAAGATCTGCATATGGCACTAATAAATCCAACAGAGTCATCAAATCTACAGTCTGTTTTCTTTGGCTAACCCTGCAAAGATTTACTTACAGAGCCTTATCTACTACTAAAAATTCTCTGCCAAACCAAATTTAATTCACCAAGGATACAGAAAAGACAGCACTCTCCAGCTGCACCCTCCTGCGCCTCTGAAGTTGAGAGATGCCATCATACGACAGTTTACATCAGGGTGGTGAACCTACGGCATGCACTCCACAGTGGGCTGTTTGTATCACCGAGAGATTATGTGCTCTTTTTCTCTCCCTTACAATATTAGGCTTCATAATAGTTTAAAACTTATTAACAGATACAGACTCAAAGCCATGAGATATTTTAACTTATTAACAAAACTTAACAATGAATAAATGTACTTCATGAAAACACCCCCAGAAAGTAGTTTTGCTAACAATAATAATATAACAATTCTACAAAAGGTTTTCCTCTGTTACAAAGGACTTCTATCAAGAGCATATAAAGAATTTAAAAAATATCAATCCTCCAACTGAAAGACCAACCCAAAATTGGGCATGAGACGAACACACATTTCTCAAAGAAAGAAATACAAATTAAAACAACACTGACATTCCATCTTGTCCCAGAAAGAATGGCTAACGTCAAGAAGTCAGCCAATAGCAAATGCTGGAGAGGCTATGGAGAAAAGGAACATTTTCTACTGTTGGTAGGAGTATATACTGGTGCAACCACTGTGGAAATCAGAGTGGAGATTCCTCAAAGAACAAGGACTGGAGATTCCACTCCACACAGCTGTTCTGCTTCTGAGTAACGTCCCAGAAGAATTAAAAACATCATACCACAGCAATATTTGTGCACCCACATTTGCAGCAGCACAACTTATCAGAGCTAAATCCTGGAAACAGCCCAAATCCCCATCGGAGGAATGGATAAAAAAAGATGTGGTATTTTTATACAATGGATTATTACTCAGCAATGAAGAAAAACTCAGGCTTTTATAGGTAAATGGATGCAACTAGAGACCACACTCATAAGTGAAATAAATTAAGATTCACAATGTGTAACCATTGTATTAACTGTAGTGTAAGAAACTAAGAGTAAGTAAGATCCAAAAGGTACAGCACATATTGTGAAAAGGGAAAAAAGTGCTCAAAAGGAAAAAAACAACTGGGATGAGGGAAAGGAGAAAAGGGGGGAATACACACACACACACACACACACTATAATTGTACTACTAAGTTCTATTGTTTTATTGGAAGGAATAGCAATACTCAATTCTTTGATCAAACTTGCATGCCTGTAACTGGCAATATGAACAACTACTTCTGATATAACAATATGCAATACAGCAAACATTATTAATTTCCTATCATCTTGTTTGGAAATTCTGTATCATTTTTAATGATTTTTAAAACATTTTTAACTCTTCAAAAAAAATTCCTCCGAATATTAGCAAAACTTCTTGATTCTGGAAATTCTTAAGATATTTTTCTGATAAACTGCCCCTAAAGTTTGTTAGAAAAGAGAAGGATTGAGAAAATATAATAGAAACAAGATGAAATCAAAGGAAAATTCAACTATCTTTCTGTTGTTTCTCATAAGCAGACTAATAATCCATATTATTCCACATTTTTCAAATCTGGAAGACTATGTAAAAATAATGAGATTATAGTGTCTTTTTTAAAAATATTTTCTCTTACAAAATGATTTTTACTTATCAGTATTTTCACAATTATGTTTGAAATGTATAAACAAAATACTTATTCTTAGAGTTCAACCAAAAACATCTTTATATACTTTTCATGACCACAAAGATCTTAGAAAGCTTTAGTAATTGATCCTAAAATGCTAAAATCTATCAGTAATGGTTTACTAGAGGGAAAGATATAGTACAAGATGTACAAATGTATAAGAAATTCTAAGACTGGCCTACAATGCTCAACCACAGAGCTGGATGAGGAAGCGTGCGGGGGGCATCTGCACACACTGGAGGCTGAAGGACTCAGTCTGTGGTCTGGAGCTGGTGGCAGAGCTCTGTGCAAGTCCCAACATGAGGCCCACAGGTCTGCAACAGAAGGCTGATAAGTCTGCACTAGAAGGCTGAAGGATCCAAGGCAGAAGCTGGGATCTGCACTAGAAGCCGAAGACACCAAAACTGGAGCTCCTCTGAGTAAACAGAACTCTCCATCCTTCCTCAGTCCCCTTTACATCCTTTAAGTGATGAGTCATTCTAGGTTGGGACTAGAGTTAAGCTTTTAACATCTCAAGTTGACACAATCTATCAACCACTACAAATCTCAACTAAGAATTTTGCCCATCCTTTGACACATACACACCCACATCATGACAATTAAAAATGTCTCTAGATAGTGCCACACGTACCAGTACATTTTAAAATTACAAGTTGAGAGCCACCACACTAAGCTAATGTATTCTTTATAATGTCATCTAATTGTAGTACATATAATTGTGCATTACTTGTTGACAAAGCATTTCACTAATGATACAATCTGGAACTATCATAAAATGATATTTTTTTGGTCAGAAGAGAGCTGTGTCAGTAGTTTCTCTCTGACACTGATGCTACGATACACTGAAAAGCAAGCTACAATCTGTCCCAACTTAGAATGTCTGCTTCTGATATTTAGATTTCATCTCTTCCTTTACTGATCTGGCTTATTGCTCTACTAGTTCTATAGGGACTGTGCCCCCCCCCAAAACCAAATTCCCGTATCCAGGTGTATGATACTACCATCTCTATATTTCATACACAAATAACTAAATAACTATCTCATTGATTTAAAAGAGAGAGGGAGAAAAAAAAAAAAAAAAAACTAAAGATGCATAACACTTGGTCAACAGGGCCCAAGAAGCACCATGTAAAAACACATACTTTCTATTATGTTACCTAAAATGAATAGTTTGCATTGAGAACCAGGTAACAGAAAAACATTTTATAGTCAGGTAAAGTCTGTTCTATACTTGAAGTGACACAGAATGATTAAAAAAGTTTCCAAGACATAGCAGGTCAAAGAGCAGGGATCATTCAAATATTTCCCTGGCTAGCTGTCTAAGTACAGTCCTTTAGAAGCTAATAAACCCAAAATCTGACACGTTAGCCTCTGAAATTCTATATGTGTGTTTTTTTCTCTTTGGCCTTGTTAAGGGAGTACCAGCAAGGAGTGGTCTGGTTCTTGTCATCGAGATTTGTTTTGTACCTCAAGCCTGGAGTAATGAACCTTGCAGGAGTGGACAAGGCCTATTTTTAGAAGCTCTCAGCTGCCGCAGACCTCACTCACTGAGATGACAGACCCCATTCCACAGATACACCACGTTTCTATTCTAAAAGATGTATTGGAATTACAAAGTCATGTTAAGGTAATTTCCAGTTTTTTAACAAATGACAACTGTTCTTTATGGCTCTTAGTACCAGCCACTCTGCCTCCTATGGTGAAAGCCAGACTACTTTGTGGATACATAAAAACTTCATTGCCCTGAACCAAACCTGTGCATCATGATATTCACTGCCCTCTCTTAGACAGAAATTCTGTTTCGTGTACGGTCTTAACGCATTAAGATGATCTTTCATGCCCTTTTAATCCTTGTAATTCTACTAGTTTGTATTTTGCTTTGTGTATGAGTTATCTAACATTTTCATTAACCATTTTCCCCTATAATCTCACTAGAGAAGCATGAAAACAAAGTTAAAAAGGGCATCTTGTACAGCAGGGGTCAGCAACTCTATCTTAAGAGAGGCCCAAAAGTAAACATTTAAGACTTCACAAGTGGAACAGTCTCTGTCAGAATCACTCAACTATGATCTTATGAAAGCAGTAACAAATGCAAACAAATGGGCATGGCTGTGTTCAATAAAACTTTACAGGAAACAAGTAGTGTGCCATGGGTTTTGGTATTTCCTATACTATGGGTTAACAATAAAAACATCCTTCTAGAGGTCAAGGATTTAATGAACTTTGTTCAGCCAAACTTCTCTGATTTAATGTAATACGCTATATTGTTTCCTTTGGTATACTTGTGTTTACAAATGTAACAAACTCGATTTCTCTTAGGGGAAAAAGAAGAAAGCTTAATGAGCTCATCCAAAACTGTAAGGTTTCTGATCCTTAAGACACAGTGCTACGGCAACTAATCAATCCTGTCCCACGAAAGAACAGTGTTCTGAGCTTGTCCAAGATTTTCAGAGTTCAAATGAAGGCATCACCCGTGATATTAGCCTGAAGTGCTCATGCCAATTATATCATTAAATATGTACAATGAAAGTCTCATCAATCAAATAAACTTTTATCAAATAAATAATTTCTCTGATACAGCATCATTTTGGAAAAAGCATTTGGAAGTTACAAGCTCCTAATTCCCAAGTCACTGCCAAACCAGAGATGAAGATGAAAAACTATACATAAATCACCCTGAGGCTGAAGGAGGGGCATATCAGTGGCATTCCAACAAAGAACCAGAGCTCCTGGAGGTGAAAGGCAGCTCCCTTCCTACAGGCCACTTACTCAAGGCCTTTCCCAGGTGGCTTTGTCCTTTCTAAGCTTGAGTTTCCAAGAAGTCAAATCCATTGTTTACAATGCTCTGGGAAACTTCCAAAAAACACTATTTGAATGATAAAGATAACTATTATGTCTCTTCCAAAAGTTCCTGTCTTAAGCCACACCTGCAGGGCCCAGAAGGCCCTGAGTGATACTTCTATTTTGCTGGAATATTTAAAATGCATCACACCTTCAAGACCAAGGTACAATCTGATGAGAGAATTGTAATTTCCCAAGAGTGACACACGATTTTCTGTTAATTCAGTCTTTCGATTAAAATTCTGCCAATACACCACACCCCCTATACAATTTCTGTGGGGCTTATCTCGTTTATTCTTTACTAGTCAAAATAATTACCTGATTTTAAATGAAGGACATTATCTTTGTTAAAAACTACTTTTTTGAGGTTAGCCTAGCATTTCTACTTGCTAGGATTTATCATAATTCTGGGATTAAGCCATAGGTCACTGGTGAATATGTCTTGCACATCCCACAATGTAAAAATAAATGGGCAGAAATAACAGGCAGGACATGCAAAGTCCTGAAACTCTCCAAAGACACCTCCTCATGTGCTGATAAAGGGAAGCTTATAGAGCCAGATAATCTTTTCTTTTTATTTCAAGAATTACAACTTTGCATAACTACTTTATGTGTCAGGCAGAAGCAATGCAAAGTCAAAGAGCAAAATTAAGTCATTTTTGGGTAACACATCAGTTATTTAACGGGAACAGGTAAATATACTTTCAGACTACAGAAAAAGGGTAATAATAAAAGTATCTAGTATATTTAACATGAGGTACACTTTTAAACGACATTAATTTTCAAACATATAAGATACATGCGTTTTGATTATCTGATGCTTGCTTTGGAAGTATGTCAGCACTGACTGATTCCTGGAGTGCCCTGTTGGTCCCACCGCCCAGGGCATGCTGAGATAGCAACTGAGACTGGGCGTGGTGGTACAAACCTATAATTGCAGAGGCTGAAAACAGGAGGATCACTAGGAGTCCAATATGTGTCCTGAGACTCTGCAGATCCTGTACTACATACATTTTTAAAAAGCACTGTTATTCTTCTAAAGACATAATTAGTCGTCTTAACTGTCCTTCTAAACAACTACTGTGAATCAAAATACTCACTGCCTGATTGTTTCCAGATGAAAAAAAGGACTTATATGCAGCTAACAGTATTTTTGTGGACACAGCACAGCAAGAGCTGCTAGTTCCCAGCACAAACTTCAGGTGGGGATATTTCGAGCAGCATCAGAATACAGACAAAGTCAAGCTCTTTCTTATCTCAACAAAATCTGAGATAACAGGAAGAGGGGGAATAGTGCTAATAAGTCAGCTATGGGACCTTCCTCCTAGATACTGAGCCAACTGGTACCTAGACTTGAGTTGTAGAATTAACATTTTAAGGTTACTACAGTGCCTTGTTTCTGGTCAAGTTCAGGGAGGGAATCAATAGATGGTAATAATTTAACTCAGTAACCTTAATAGGCAAATTCAAGGTCATAAAGGAGATGTCAGGTCCAAAATCCAGAGGAAAAAACTGTTCTACTCAGAATATAGAACTTTTTTTCCTACCTTAATCAAGGTCAGTGGTAGAGAACCAATATATGCCTGCTACTGCAGGTTGTTTGTATTACTGAGACTGTAAACGGTTTGCCGTCACTAGCCTAGGCTATCTTTAATGACAAAGTACTAGACATTAGCTTAACTTATCTTGCAACCAACATAGGAAATGCTTAAAACTCTTCCTTAGAAATGATATGAAGGCCAGGGATATAGCTGAGTAGCATCAGCACCTGACTGGCAAGCAAATGTCCTGAGTTCGATCCCCAGAACTGCCAAAGAAAAGGAAAGAAAAGATGAAAGCTAGGAATAAAATGTTAGAGACAGAGTGTGGAAAGATAAGACTTTCAGAAAACAACAATAGGCCAGGAGACAAAAAGTCCTAGCCTATTTCATTTTTGACTCTGTTCAATCCCCATTCCACCAAAATATAATAATAATAATAATAATAATAATAATAATAAAAATAATAATAATAAAAGGTACTAATGGGGCAACAGAGGGAGAGAAAGAAAAAGTGCGTGAAAGCATGAGCACAAAGTTGGCCTCTTTTTTCTTTTTCTTTTTTTTTCTATTTCTTTGGCCTCTTTTTTTTGCCCTGGAAAGGTATCTGGCACTTTGGAAAGAAACTTAAATAACTGTCTTTTTAACTGTCCTTTCTGTAACAATTAAAAGCTTTGCCTTTGACTGACACACTTTACAACCACATACAATGAAAGCAACATCAATCTTTCCTGTGTGGTACATTATAAGCCCTCAACTGGATTACAGCTTGCTAGCTAAGCCTGTATTTCTGTAAGTGTTAAGATGTTGAACACTGACAGAAGCACTGACAGAAAAGCACTAGACAAACACAGCGAAGGCAAACTGTGGGTAACTACATTACAAGATTTTCTGAGGACAGGTTCCTGTGCCTAGGTCAGACATAGGTTTATTGTCCAAAAAAGCGGACCTCTCATGTTCAAATTTACACTTCTAATCACAAAATGAAGTGAACATATAGGCAAGCTTTAAATAACATATATGAAAACACCATTTATAATGGCAAAGTCATACATATGAAAACAAAATAAATAAAATCAACTAAAAGAATAAAATGGTAGGGGATATAGCTCAACAGCTTAAGTGCCTGCCTGGCAAAGGCAAGGTCCTTAGTTCAATCCCTAGCATACAGAAGGGAGGTGGGGGGAGGAAGAGACAGAGAAGAGAGAGAGAGAAAGAAAGAAAGAGAAAGAGGGCTGGGCACAGTGGCACATACCTATAATCCCAGCACTCAAGAGGCTGAGCCAAAAGAAAAAAAGAGACTGAGGCAAGAGAATCATAGCAAGTTCAAGACCAGCCTAGGCGAAAGTGAGCTTACAGCCGGCCTGAACTGCAAGACCCTGTCCTTAAAAAACTGAATGAATAAAATGTCTATAACAGCTCATGTTTTCAGTTTTTATTTATGTTAGAAAAAGTCATCAGTTCAACATCTTTTTAGCAGCACTTTAAAATCTGAGAAGTCATATATAAAGCCATGAGCTGGACATTACCAGAATGATATTTAAGAAAGGAGGGAGGAAAGGAAGAAGATAATCAGTTTTGAAATGTTCTGATTCTCTAGCACTTACAACTTACCAATCATTGGCCAGGTACCACTTGATTTGATCAATGGTTAGTTAGTATTTATATTTCAAACGAGAAGCCTTAAGATATTACCAAGTAATCTTCCAAAGATAGTACTGTTTTCCAGGTCACAAGACTTTCCACTTCATCTAAAAAACCTAACAGTCTTAAGGGCCAGAAAGATAGTTCAGGGGACTAAGCACCTGCTTAGATAAGCACAGGGAGGGACCGGGGTTCGATCCCTGGCACCACATGCCATGCAGGCCCCATGCCCCCATCACTGCGCTGGCCACCAAGCCCAGGTGTGGTGATGCTCACCAGTAATCCCAGCACTGTGCAGGCTGAAAACAGGAGGATCACTAGGAGTTCGAGCTGCATAATAAGACACTGTACCAAATACATTTAAAAAAAAAAAAAAGGTCTGCTCCTAGACAGATGAATTGATAAGAGAAAATATGGCACCTAGACACTATGAGATATTATTCATCTATTAAAAAAGAATTAAATCCTGACACCTGCAGCAACACAGATAGACTGTAGGCCATTATATTAAGTGAAATAAACTAGCTTTAAAAAGACAAATGTAACATTTTCTCATATATCTGGAAGCTAAGAATGTTAATCTCACACAACTTTGCAATAATGAATATAAGAACCTAAGAAAAGGACAGGGGATGGAAGGAAAGAGAAAGGATGGTTAACTGATATATGGGTACTGTTCACTCAGAGGAATAACTTTACATGTTTTGTAGAGTGAAGTAACTATGGTAAATGAGCATTATATATTTTTAAATAGCTAACAGAAACATCTTGACTATTTGCAACACAAAGAAATGATAAACATTTGAGGTGACAGATATGCCAATTACCCATTTGATCTCTAAATGTCACAGCACACCCTATAAATGTACATAACTATTATGTCAATAACAAACAGCTGTATGTTTCAGAGTTGGAAAACACAACCTAACCTTTCTGTAAATGTCACTTCACAAGAATCAAAATTTGCTTTACTTAGAGCTTAATAAAACGCACAATAAGGAAAAAAATGCAATCTGTTTTCCTCACCAAAATACAATCTACCTCCTGTGTTCCATGCACTATGTTCACAAGTAGATTCCTATATCCAGCACATGTTACAGCAGCATCTTAACACCAAATACAAATGTTACTACATAAAATGCTGGCAACAGGGCTTATAACCTCAACTGGAAAGTATTGCATGCAAGAGGTGAGGTGTGTCCCAAAGACTGTCTCAGTCAGCATGGAACAATGGGAGGAAAGGCAAGAGTGGGCTGCTGCTTTAGTAAGCCTTATCCTGACCTAGAGACTAAGGGAAAAAGTAATCCAAATCTCAAGTGAGAAGCTTGAGATTTAAGACTTGAATAATAGGTATCTGTCAGGCAGAAGACTAATTAAACACACACATACACTTTAAATATCTTTCTCAAAATACATTTTAATTCTTTTTTCATTGTTGTTATTTTTTAGTTTTCGGTCTACAAGGTCTCATGACCTAGATCAGCCTCATAGTGATTCTCCTGTTTTCGTCCTCCCACGTGCTGGGATTACAGACATGCGCCACCATGCCCAGTCTCAATCACTGCCTGGGGGGGGGGGGGCGCACACCATGCCACTGCACTCTGCCTAAGCAGGCACTTTAGTCCACTGAGCTATCTGGCCATAAACATTTAATTCTTAATGTTTATGAATGCATGTTAGCTAACCAATCTTTTGATGCATGATGAAGGAGTTTTGAGTGGAGTGAATATGAAGGTCTTTTGTATATAAATCACATTCTTCATGCATTAGCTCACTATTTGTGAGCAAGAAGCCAGAGTCTAATAGTTGTTAGAATGCAAGAGTTCTAGATTCTTAAGACTTTCTCCATTGATTTAATTTAGTTTTCACAGAAACAATTACTTTTTGCTAATGTCATTAGTTTATACAACAACTAACTAATGTAATTACAAGTATAAGTGATTTACACACTTCAAGGACTACTACACTCAGAATAGAAATGCACAGTATTGACAATGATGAGCAGGATTCAGAGTTCACAGTGTGCATTGCTGTTTGTACTTCTGGCCATAGGACATACAGGGCCCTATGAGGGCTGAAGACAAAGGGAACTGCAGAGATCCAGCAACAAATTCCAACACGTAGGGTCGCAAAAGCAAAGACTGGGACTCAGTCAATTTAACAGTACATGTGTCCTAGGGTAACTTTAAAGTACTAATACTTTAAAAAGTACGTATGTATTTCCTTAACAAAAGAAAAATGGTTATGGTAACATTTTCTTCTCCAATATGATGGCATTTCTATCATATAGCTTCAACCTCCTACAGTAGTAAACGACATTTGGGTACAACTTATTTTATAGATGGCAATCACCTTAGAAATTCTAGTCTCCAGTTTGCATAATTATGAGAATAGAAGCACCAACTTAATATCAAAGATGCTATTTTTTAGGTAAATTAACTGCATTCTGTATATCCTGCTTCTCTCAGTATAGGTGTTACTCAGTGTCTCTTTCCTTAATGCTCGCTGCTGCAGTTGGAAGTATAAATATTTCATATTTTTCCACTTATTCTTTCACATATATAATAATTTAATTGTATGGTGGCAGATACTCAAATGTGATGATTTAGCAACTATTTACCAAAAATAGTTATTAAGTATGTTAATGCCTTGACAATAATGAAACCCAAGGAAATCAAAGGAGAAAAACAGACCCTTTATAATGTACCCAGGCGGCATTTTACCAGCTGCAATAATTGTGGGAACAAATATACACATCACCGGAGCCATGATCATACTTCATGATTACAAAGACAGCAGAAACAAGGCGGCTCATGACTTTGTTCTTGTGTCTCTGCAGGGGCCCATAGGAAGCAGGGGAGCAGAAAATTTCTTTCTCTTCAACATCCTGTTATTGAAGTTTATTTGAAAACTATTTGCTCTTTCAAAATACAGAAGCCAATGTTTTGTGATTTTAGATTCACATTCCTCTACTGTCTCAATAAAAGATTAATTTATAGTCCTGGCCTCTCCTGGGTTGTTCTGTGGTTTAATATTCTTCATGGTAGCTTTGTTTTTTTACTTAAAGTCTCTCCAAGGAAGTTCTGGAGAACAACAACACACTCCTGTGCCAGCTCCTGCTGGTGCTCTACTCACAGAGGCAAAGGCTGCACAGGCAGGTGAAATGTTCTC
The DNA here is from genome assembly GCA_004027165.1 of Ctenomys sociabilis. Taxonomy (NCBI): domain Eukaryota; kingdom Metazoa; phylum Chordata; class Mammalia; order Rodentia; family Ctenomyidae; genus Ctenomys; species Ctenomys sociabilis. The sequence continues at coordinate 11,267 of PVKA01029936.1, forward strand.
CAGCCACGCGAATACACACCCTGCTCACTCTGGCCTCTGGTTTGCCCTGGGATCTTGCCCTGGGATCAGTTATCTGCACAAGGGTGGCTCATGCCTGTACTCTGAGAAAGACTTGTTCTCACATGGTGAGCTCTCTTATTTCTCAGTGGAATATCTATCTACTCTACCTCCACAAAGAGAACCACCCAAAATCACTTCTACGCATTGCTTAGATGCATAATTGACTCTTTATAAAGACATAAATTAGTCGAGAAGTGGTTCAATCCTATGTTATATAGAATATATTTATGTACATGCAGTTTGGGGTTGGCCTTGTGCCTTTCTGGCCCCCAGGCTGGTCTTGAACTTGCAGTGATCCTCCTGTCTCAACCCTCCAAGTGTTGGAATTATATGTGTGAGTCACTATACCCAAGGGATTCGGGGCTGACATGTCATGTGGAACTAGGGATAGAGCTCGGCACCTTGCGCTCACCAGGTAGGTGCTTATGCTGTGCTGTCTTCCAGCCCTTCTTAACATTTGTTAAGTGCCAATTATATACTCAGTACATCACAAAGAGCAGAGATACCAGAAAACTAGGAGACAGTGCCTATCCTCAATGAATTCAACTTATCAGTAGAGAAACATTTCACCAAGAGAAAATAACAACTATACACAAAATGAACATACAGTGGTAAGAGAAGAAGCACAAAGGCATAAAAGATAACTGGCAGGGACAGATTATATAGAAAAGCTTTAAAGAAAAGGAAAAATGTTAAAGAGGTCATAAGAGAGTGTTTCCCTGGAGATGCAGACTACTTGCTAATATTTTGGGATGTCTAAAGTATAAGGGAGAGAACAAAAAATGAGAGTGTAAAGAGTCATATATTGAAAGACTTAAAAGCAAGGCTTGGGCTGGCCAAATAGCTCAGCGGATTAAAGCACCTGCAAGCAGACACAGGGACTGGGGGTTCAATCCTCAGGCCTGCCATGCCTGCCATGCCAGCCCTGCCCCCGGAGCATGCTCAGATGGCAATTGAGACCTGGCATGGTGGCACGTGCCTGTAATCCTGGCTCTGAGAAGGTTGTAAACAGGAGGATCATTATGAGTCCGATTTAGTAGTTAAGACCCTGAACACCTTGTAGACCCTTCCCTAAGGCAAAAACAAAAACTAGGGCTTAAAATAAATTTTGAAACATTTGAAGCTGTTGAAGGGTGTCAGGGAACCAAATCCATTCCTTTGAACACTGCAAATACAGAGACGAAGGCACGCACAATGCTGCACATTCCCTACACAAGCTATACTATGGGTACACCAAGAGTAGAAGACTCTCTAGGCAAACTCTGCCAGCACACGAAGGAAGAATGACATAATAAAATACCAACTCACAACTCTTCATGAATTAACACATATTGGCACAGAGGATTACTTGTCACCAATATCACACACACACAAAGAGACAACCTTATGGGCCTCCTGATGAAAGAGGGAAAAAAACCTTAAGTTTCTTCTAGAAATAAAAAAAAAGAAAAATCAGAATTTGGCCATGCTTCTAACTACTTACTCATTTGTAGAAATACACCACAAAGATACTGTCAACGAACCCTAACTCATCCTAGAAATTCTAGGAAAAATAACCCTTGCATTTTTACGCAAGACAGAAGAGCGAGCAAGGAAGTATGTATAGATTAAAAGAAACCCGAAAAACACTTTTTTACAAAGTGCAAGATGTGGACCCTATTTGGACCTCAATTTAAACACACAAATTATAAAAACCAAAAGGATTTATGACTTTTTGATTCGACTGGGAATCTGTCTAGTATCTTAAGGGAGACGGGGATTTGGCCCCACCGTAGAATGCTTGCCTACCAAGTTGGAAGCCCTCGGTGTGGTCCTCAGCACCAAAAACAAACCATAAATCTCTCTTAGATGCTCTAAGCATTGATTAGTTTACATGTACTAATAGTATTTTAATCCTGTTTTTAAAAAAATATCTTATCTGGAGCTGGCAAGATATCTCAGATGGGGTTCGATCTCTCACACCACAAGCCGCACTGGCCCCACCCTCGCCACTCTGATCCTGGGACACAGTGTTATGGTTCACGCCTGTAATTCCAGCACTGGGCAAGCTGGAAACAAGAGGATGCTACAAGTTAGAGCCAGGTAGTAAGACCCTACACACACACACACACACACACACACATTTGTAGAGATTTATATTGAATTACATATGAATGAAATAATATAACCTTAATCTTACTGGAAATCATATTTGACAGGAAACAGCAATACACATGAAACAATACTATCCAGTAAACTGAGTAATGGTAAATAAAAGGCTCATTATACTATGCTCTACATTTCACATTTTTCTATAAAAAATAGAGAATATAAAAATATTAAAGAGAATTTGATACTTACCCCTTATGTGAGCTGAGATTTTCAAACAATGAAATGCTTTTACTTAATTAATCTTCAGCATTTTACATATTTCCTACCAGCTTTTCTGGTATTTTAAACAGCTACGTAGAACAGCCTGGGGAGAAAGGAGACATGCAGTTCCCCATGTCCAATGAGCTGAGAAATGAGAAACCAAACTAAGAGGCTGTGGTGCAGCCAAGCAATGGAGTGTACATGCAGGCCCTGGCTCCCACTAGGTGTAAGGCTCTAAAGGCTCTGGGTTCAACCCACTATGCTAAAGAAAAAAGGGGGAGAAACCAATCAACAAGTGAACACAAAGAGGAAGAGAAAAAGGGACAGATTCACAGACATTTGTGGAACAAATCTGATAAGGCATCACCAACTAAAATGAGATTTGAAGGAAAATAAATAATTTTCACAGCACCAATTGCTGCTTAAAATCATGGATTTCCTGGCTCCGGAAGGTAAACCCTGCCCTCACGATCTCATGCCGAGTGCTCACGACATGTAACAGGCCCTCAAGCAAGGACGTCGCAGAAGCTCCACCTGATGGTAACTGACATTTCCAAATGGTACACAAACAATAGATGGAACGCACATTAACTGGATTAGGAAACACAGCATATGCTTTGGGATCATGGATGGAGCCAAATCATTTGGGAAGTATGCTCAGCTGCTATTGGTGGACACCTGAAACACGAAAAAGATATTTTTCTCACACTGAATGAGAAATCCAGTTATGATAGACAGGCCTGCTATAGAATTCCACAATGTTAGGCAGCAAGGAATCAAGTTTCCTTTTATACTTTGTCCTTCTCCATAGTTAGCCTTTATTTCTCACAACATGGTTCTTAGAGGCCCCATCATCACATCCAAGTTTCAGACAAGGGGAAATACAAAAGAGAAATTAGTAATGCCAGCTCTTTTTTTAAGAGGCATCTCTACAATTTTCACCTAAAAACTTCCATCACCACCAAATGAGATTTGAAGGATACTAACTGTGATGGTACCAATCACTGCTTAAAGTTATCACTTTCTGTGATGGGAAGGTAAGTTCTCCTCCTCCTGTTCCTGTATCACACCATGCCCCACCCATGGCGCACAATAATGCTTAGTAGTTGTCAGATCTAGTTACATGACTGTATGTAGCTGTGAAGAAGATTGGGATGAAATGTTTCACTGGGCACATTATTGTCCCAAAACAACTGATACTCTGGAGTGAGGAGGAGACAATTGTTGACACTGCCTAGGCAACTAACAGTATCCACCACAGGTACTCAAGTCTAGAATACATTGGGCCTCTGGTGTTCAGGTGTGGGCAGGTCAGTTATTCAACCAGTAACTCTTAGAAACAGCTGGGTGTGGAGAAGATGTAAAAAAGTACACTGGTAACTGGTGACCATCCAGGGGTGACCACAGAATAGAAAAGACAGGAAATGGCCAATACAGGGAGATAGGAAGACTGACAGAAACTCATGGAGGATAGGCAGAGAGAGCAGAGAAAGCACCATGGAAGGGAGGGAAAGAGCAGGAAAGCTAGGCAAAGGGGCCAGAGGAAAGTCCTGCCCAACACTCAGTGGAAGGTTTCTAAATCCACACCTGGAAAGCACTTGTCCTCATTTCCAGGGGCAGTTTTAAGCCTGGTTTCACAGTAGGATAAACAATGAGGAGCTTCAGTGACATCCACAGGGTGTGCTCTCTACAGCATGCATTAACTAGACAGAAGAAGAGGCATAGGAAAGGAGCTGTTGGTGCACAGAGCAAAGAGCCAGGACGTGGCTCACCTGGGCAACCAGCAGGGGAGGTGGAGGAACAGCTGCGAGTCTTCCTTTGCGAACAGCAGCTTGTCTAAGGAAGCTCAGTTAACAATAAAGCTCTTTCATGTTTGTTTCTTTGCTTGTTTTTGTGTTTTTAGTACAAGGTATACAGGGTCTCACTACGAAGTTCAGACTCGTAGTGATCCTCCTGTTTTCAGCCTCCCAAGCATAGGGATTACAGGTGCACACCACCATGCCCAGTCTCAATCACCATCTCAGTGCGCCCCAGGGGCCCTCAGGGGCAGGGCCAGCACAGCACACCAGGGATTAAACCCTGGTGTTTTAATCTGCTGAGGTTATTTGGCCGGCCTTCTTTCATGTCTTTAAGATTTCTGACCTGTCGGATATCTAAGTGTGTCCTTTTCTATTTTGCCAAGTGATTGTTCCGGTTAAAATACATCGAGCCTTGTTTACCTGGTTTCCTGGAGACAAGCGACTGACAAGACACAAAGACCATTAAAATTTTCATCAAACAATCTCTGTCACCATCCCTTGGACTTACACCCAAGCTTCCTTAGACACTATGGAAAACATCCTTGGTGGGATTCTGCTGAAGTTACAGGAAGCAAAGTCTGGTCACTCATCCAAGCAATCCGTGCTAAAGTGCAGGGCTAAGAGGTAATACCAGCAATTCCCTGATTGGAGTTTGCAGGGAGCTGGTCTGGGAAGGCCACCATGAAGCACTTTAAAATGCTGGATGAGAGAAGCCCTGGGAGAGCAGTGAGGGATGTGAGAAGGACTGCAGACTCTTGAGAGAAACAGGGGTGTTAGACAAGTAAGAGTCACATGGTAAGTGAAGGCTCTATTTCCTTGGGAAAAATCACTAAACTTGGCCTTCAAGTTCTCCTCTGTAAAAACTTTTTTTTTTAATTTTATTTTAAAGAGAAGCAAATTTTCAAAACATTAGGGTAACAACAATTAATACCTTGCATATTTTTATCTTCAAACTAAAACAACTCATTTAACAAAAAATGAATGCTGAATTATCTTCCCACTTTAAAACTTTGTGATCTAACTCATGAAATAAACGCTGTATAAAAATACCGTGTATGGTTTCTACCTATGGCCTTACCTTGAAAAAGAACGCATACTCATCTCCGCAGAGCTTCTAAAGGTAGCAAGAAGCCCATGAAGCCATTAAGTGCACAGGCCAGAGGAGGCCAGGGAAGGCAGGTGGTACACGCCACACCACTTTCCTTCTCTGAACCTTTGCATTTTGGAGCAACCCGAGACTCCTTGGTTTCATTACACAAAACAAAAAACTACACATGACCTACCTTTAAAGGGGGAAAAGGGACTTGTTGAAAGTTGCTGGTCAGTGAAGGAAGACTTAGGAGGTTGTCCCTGCCTGATTCCCATCTAAGATTATCAGATAATCTAGCATTTTAAAATCACTGTAAGTTTGAGGTTCACATTTAATTAAAACAATGTTTGAAAATCATGGGAATGAGGAGTAAACTAAGAATACAGTGAGAACTTTATGATCAAATAAAATTCTTCGGACCACCTAGAGTGGAATTTGCCAGATTCTACGCTTTTTAAACGAATGTACTTTCTGAAGTATTCTGCTTTGACTCCAAGAAAATCTAGACTGAGGCCAAATGGGAAGTAACATATGAGAAATACAGGCAGGGATTTTGAAATGTGTGCTGTAACTATTAATAACAAAATCAGTAATTCCCTAGAATGTTTTTAACTCTCAATCTTTACAAGAATACCTACCAATGCCAGAGATTCATAATGCACAATCCATAAAATTGTTAAACAAAATGGCTAATCTCCATACTATGATCAACATTTTTGCTGAATGACAGGTAACATGTAAAAGCTATAATCTCATGAGACAGGTATGACTAAAATACACATCCCAAGGTTTACCACTAACAAGCTAAAGCAGTGCTATCTTTTGACTACAAGTATATGCCTTGGCCCACACTTCCTGGACCACCACTCCTAAGCCCACCAGGATAATCACTACCCAGATGTGGCTATGTTCCAGGACAAGGAAGCCCTACCTTCCTTCCTCAGATCCTCCATGAGTACAACCTTCAAGTAATACAACACAACAGCTGGAAGCCCACACAAGAATGCAATATGGAACAACCTAGTCGGAGAGCATAATGGGAGCAAGCTCCCTTGGACAGGCCCAGATACCACAGCTCCTCAATTCTGCAGTACAGCACCTCAGAAAATGATGCTGGGGTCCACGCAATCCCTATCCTAGAAAATCACAGCTGCATCTGCTTGTATACATTTTTCACAGCCAAGTATTCGTGTGCTGTAGCTGACTCATATTTATTCATTCATTTATTTTTATTAGTACATTTTTTTTTATTCTTTCCTTTTCAAGAGGAGGTCTATTCTGGGGAAAGCAAATACAACAAATATTTTCTTCTCAGGTTTAGTAAGACAAATAAATACATTTTTTGAAAAATGTATTTCTGCCCATTACAGAAATGCAAAATACAACAAGCCTGGGATGCCATCTTACTCCAAAAAGAACGGCTATCATCAAGAAACCAGACAGCTGCAGATGCCTGCAAGGCTACACGGGCAGGAGGACGAACCTTCCACACTGCTGTTAGTAATGTAAGCTGAGGAAACCATGATGGAAATCAGTGTGGAGATTCCTCAGAAGCCTAGAAGTAGGAATTCATTTGACCCAGCCACTTCCATTTTAGGTATCTTCCAAGAGTCAAAGTCATTACCTTATAGCTTTACATGCATATCCATACTTCTAGCAGCACACTTCACAACAGACACAATCTGAAAGTGGCCTATTTGTCTTTCAATAGACGCTTGGCTAAGGAAAACTTGGTGTTTATATACAATGAGCAGTACTCTGTCCCAAAGAAGGCTAAATCTAAGTCACCTGGAGAAGAATGAATGTAACCTGAAACTGTAACATTAAATGAAATAAATCAGATACAGAAGCTTAAATATCACAAGGTTTCTCTTATGAGAAACCCAAATTATAAGTAATTTAAAGAACAACAAAAAAAAAAAAGACAGATAAAGCAAACAGGAAGGAGATCTTCTACAATTGGGTAGGGGACTGAGACGGGAGTGGAACAGAGGGAGGGAGGACCAGAACACGTCCCACATATGCACCAACCCAGCACAATGAACCCAACATACACCAAAATAAAAAGGATTAACAAGAATTATACTGGTTTTAATTTGATGAGATTTCTGTCGATAAGATTTAATCAGAGACATGGTACAAAAAGTCTGAGTTAGGGAGAACTGGATTAAAATTATCCCTGTCACTTTCATATCTGCAAGAGCACAAAAGCAATTTTACTCAATGTGTGTGTGGATAAAATACCAGGACAATACAGTAGAAGTATTGCCCAATAGTAGACCAACATGCCTAGCACCGTTCAATAAGGCCTCATTTCCAATAAAGCAATTTGATCAATTAACTTCAGAAAGTCATTTATAAGATCTTTATCCTTTGTCACTGTGGATAAAATACTCAGTTCACATTTGCTATCAACTTTTTTCAAGTTGTTTCCTCCAACCAAGAATGCCTTCTACCACCCATTTCATGCCTTATTTCCTTCCAAGCCCAGACAAAAGTCTAATTTTGTATTATATGCAACACCGAAAAAGTATGGTACTTGTAGATAGCAAGTACCTAACACAATCATATTTTTGTTACTGAATGTCATTAAAGTATTGAAAAAAATGTTAACCTGTTCAGAGAATAGTAACCCAAGAACAGAACACCACAGCAACATATATGTCTATAATTTATTAAGGTTTCATCTTTATATATTTGGTACAGGGTTTCACTACGTAGCTAGGACTTGTAGTGATCCTCCTGTTTCAACCTCCCCAGCACTGGGATTACAGGCATGGGCTGCTGTGCCGGGAGTCAGGTGCTGGATCAGCGTGACCTGGGGGCACGGTTGGCGTGGCAGGCAGGACCAGGGATCAAACTCTGGTCCCTGTGCTTGTACTACCTCACCAGGCCCTATAATTTAATTTCTAAGAAACAGCATTATGGTTTTAACCACTGAGTTCTCAGATCAGAGTCTGTCTTGCTCAAGGTGTCAAATAATACCTGGGCACTCCATAATACCAACCAAGAAAGCATTTCCTTTTCTATGTTACAGATTCTGAGCACAGAATTCAAAGGCAAAATTCTGTCTCTGAATATTTTAGTAAACGCTTTTCTATTTTCTCCTGACATAAGGACCTATGGAAACACCTCACTGTACAGTCACCTACAGTGACCTGAAGAAGGCACTTAAGGGTAATTTTACTTTATGGACAATGATACTACTTTAAAATTTTACAGTAATAAATTGTCATCTACAATGATGACAATGATTTCTCAAACTTGGTTAAATAATTGTATAGACAATGAAAGAAAAGTATCTTTAACCTATACCACTCCTTTATTTTGCCTCCTAATTCAAGAAAAGGCTACATTCAAATAATTTAGAATGCAAAATAAATTTACAAAATGAAATCAGAAGGCACCACAAGGAGCTACCTCCAAATTAGATGGCACATTTGTCACTTGGCACCTTCTGAGAAAGCTTGATACTGCTGCTCAGCTCTGAAATATAAATTTCAAGCAAGTGGCAGGAATTCTGGGAGCAAGAAAGTACTCCTGACAACATAACAGTGTACAGTCCAGAACCACGAGACTTGGTTCTAAGTGAGAACATATCTGAAGAGATCAAGGTTCCTGAATTATTTCACAGCTCTTTCCACATTCAGGGTGTACATACAAATCTATTATAAGACTACCACCCCCTAAAGACTGTAGGTACATCCCAAACCAGTATGCAGATGAACTGACTCCTCTATGGTACAAGAACACTAAAGGCTTTCAAGGCAATGCTGTCAACTTCATGAAGCACACTGCTGCAACTGTAATGTGAATCCACTGAAAACTAAAATTTCCTTTCCCCCAAACCTTAAAGACAAGTGGGTTGGAGTCCTAGCTAAACCATTTCTAAATATGGAGACTTAGTCACTAACTTTGTTAAGCTCTGACCTTCAATTTTCTCATCTATAACAGAACAATAATATCTGTTTCATAGAACTGCTTTGAGAGTCAAATGAACATAAGTGTTGGGCACACAGCACTGAAAGAAAGTTTAACCACAGATAAAGTATCCCCGTGACATAAGAGAGTTTGGCTTTCAAAGACATATTGGTACATTTTTGGTTTTGCGACTAAAGATGACCAACGGGAAAATTACATTAACAATACACCCTAAATAGTAACGCTGTGATCAAACAACTCAGCATTCTTAAAAGAAAGCTCCAGAATCCTCAAGACGCATGAGCGAAAACACTGTTCGGGCACTTGTTGATGACAACCAACTCTGCCCTGATAGAGCTCCCTCATTTTTTCACAATCCTTTGTTCCTCAAGGGCTTCTGACTATTTAATTTAAAACTAAGGTATCATACTGGGCTCAGATGTACCAAAACAAACAAACAAAGGGCTCCTATTATTTAAAAATAATCTTCCTTTTAACTGCTTCTAATCCTTTTCTGGAATAAACTGAGAACGTGAATGAACAAATGAGCAGCTGGCTTCTGCCAGGTTATCCAAACAAAACCCAAACTAGCACCAAAAAGCAGGAATAGGTAGTCTCTCCACAAGGCAGCCAAGCTGACTTTCTTCCCACTGTTCATTTTACTTTTCAATCTTCTATTGGGTACAGAGTCTTGCCATGCAGCTTGGACTTGGTAGTGATCCTTCTGTCTCAGGCTGCCCAGCTCTGGGATTACGGGCATGCGCCACCATGTCTGCTTTCAATAGTCGGCACAGAAAACCTGGGTTCCCAATCTAGCAGGCATGTGGTACCAGCAATCAAAGCTGGGTCCTTGTGATTGCCAGGCAGGTGCTTAGACTGCAGAGCTATCTCCCGAGCCTCTTCCCACCATTCCAATCAATGATCCATACTGATTCCAATCTACCAGGCAAAGAACTGCAATCAAGTATTTTTACCTCCACATTAAGAAAACAAAGCCTCAAACAGAGGCCTGTGAGGAGGGTGGGCAGCCCTTTTATCATTGGCTTCTCCAGATGCTCCCTGCCCCCCTACCCCCAAATCTCACAGCACTCACATGTGTTGGAATTCCAAGTCCTCCACAGCCACCCTTAAAACACAATGAAGACCTGCTCTGACTGCAACCACCTTCCAACACGGAGAAGCCTGTGGCCACCATTTCAGTAGGACACTCACCTCCAACTAAAGACAGTTTGGTGGGATAGGAAAGAGGGTGGGGCGGGAGGAGACAAGGCCAGCAAAGAGGAGGGGAGGCTGCTTTACTTTTCTTCTTTCTTTTTCTCCCCCTCTTTTCAAAAGAAACCTCTGCTAAATTGGTTTCAAGTATCACCACTTACCTGAACAGCCTTCCACCCCTAGGTAAAATGCTACTATATATGGTGAGATTTTGGTTTTCTTTTACCTCCCTCAAGAAAATTCTTGCCACGCCCTCCCAAAAAACATTCTAGTAAACCAAAATCATCAAAAGAGGTACGGAAATCTCATTTCTCACACACACTGCAGGTGTGTGAAGTAGCTAACTAACACTGACCACATGTATCTTGCTCATTTACCAGAAAATGGTACCTAAAACTTAGAACATTTTCACTGAAAAACAATGAAATCTCTACAATGAAAAGTAAAAGGATCTAAGGTGATAATACCAAAATTGTTATAACTGAAGCCAATCATAACTACTTCAAAATTTTTATTTCTTTTTCCTTTCCTGCTATGAAAATAAACCTTCCTTATAACACAGAATAAAATCAACTCTACATAGAAAGCTGTCTTTAGAAGTAGAATTAAATGAGAAACAAAAACACTGAGGAATTACTGAAGGGGTAATAGGTTATCTTACATTATCAATTAAAGTACAACAAATATCAAAATTATAAGCTTCTACTTGATATCAATACACTATGTACACTAGAAGAGAGGTCCAGTAAGAAAAAAAAAAAAAAAAAATCACATTCTTACGAACCAGTAAGCAGTGTGGAGCTTTGTGCCGTCCAACTGGTGCACTCTGAAACAGACACTAACAGAAACTATTGAGGTTCTTCAATGCAAAATATTCTCAGCAAAAACACTCCTTTATGATGTGTTCCGTGTTTGTGGATGCTCACCCACTGGGAAGCATTTGTGCAGTCAAGCTACCTATTGCCTTCCCCACCCAAATTCTTTTGTAGGGAAAATTTTTGATGCACTTTCTTGTGACAGTTATCAGAATGCCTTTGTAAGATGTGATATGTTTCAAATATCATAAACACTTAAAAGTCATTCCTTCAGTTGTTTTAAAGTAATAAAAGATAAATGCAATGTCTTTTTCACCATCTCATTTCATTAAAAGACTAAAAGATCTCAGGGGAACTTTGGCTTACCTTTGGTGTAAAACTAAGACTGTCCTATTTTCCCTGTAACCACTTTACAAGTGCATATTAGTTATGAAGGCTACATCCTTCCTCATAACAAAATTCCAAGCCAAATGATATCTTTTGTTCCACTTAAAACACACAAACCTGCACATCTGAAAAAAGGCAATTAAGTTCTCCAACGTTTTGATCACATAAAATCTGTTTTGTAACTACAGGCTACAAAGCGTCCTAAAGGCTAAGCCACACATAACAATACGAGTATTTTTGTCTTTATTACTGTGTTCAGTGTTAACTGCACTACTGAGATTAATTTACTAATTTCCACCATAATTCTATAGAGTAGGTCCTACTGTAATCTCTCCACTACAAAACATGCAAATATAGATCAGAGAAGCTTAACTAGCTTGCCAAAGGTCACTGGTGGCCCTGCTGGAGAGACAAATTTACAGATTCACAAAGTGTCTACCACCTGTTACAAGTATGTGAGCGCTAAGACACACATAACATGACTTATGAATATTCCTTTTTTCTTTCTCTTACACAAATAAAAACCTGACCCACCCCCAAAAAACATTTTAAAAAGTTAAGTTCTCTAATCCATCTATATTTTATTTTATCTTATTTTCTTATTTCATGTTATGCTATGTTATTTTATTTTATAATATTTTATTTTATACCAGGGATTTTGTACCAGCTCAGGAACTTGTACTTGCCAAGCAGGTGCTTATGCCACTTGAGCTATCTCTACAGCCCCCATAATCCATCTTAATAGTGCTAATTTTTATATAAAACTGTAATCTAAGTTTAAAAAAAGTTCTTCTTTATTTCAGTCAACCTGCATTGAGATAGTATGTTCTCTTTGTAAATATAGCAAGAGAATAAATAATTGGTTTCCTCAGCCTTCCTAATTCTTAGGGTCTTTGTTGTTGTTGCTGCTGTTCCATTTCCTGGGTCCATGATCTGCCCTCTGAGGCTCACCTCCCCCACAGATAAACAAAGATCCACTCACACTGAAATAATGGAGCTCAGAAGGACTTCAGAGAAATCTGTTCTAGGCCAAACAGCTAGATGGTTTAAAGGAGATTATTGTTTCAGAGAACAATGCTAGAGGGCTGGCCAAAGAGCTCAGTGGATTAAAGTGCCTGCAAGCAGGCACAGGGTCCCGGGATTTGATCCCCAGGTCTGCTATGCAGGATTCCCGCCCCCAAGGCATGCTGAGACTGGGCTTTGGTGGCCCACGCCTGTTATCCCAGCTCTTGGGAGGCTGTAAACAGGTGGATCACTATGAGTCCAATCTAGTAGTGAGGCCCTGAACATCCTGCAGACCCTTCCCCAAAATACAAAAGAAAGAAAGAAATCTGTTCTAGTCAGCCCTGCTCAAGGCTAGTGCGCTCACAGCCAGAAGAGTAGGAGCAACTCCCCTGGCATCAGCTGCTGCCATGAGGGTTGGCTGTTCGGTGTCATCCGCTGCAGCTCTTCCTGTTCTCTGCCCTGTCCACAGGTGGAATGCCAGGTAGTAGATGGTCTGTATAAAGGCCCTCTTTCCAGAAAATGGAAATGTTAGCCTCTCTTACCCTCTTTGGTCCATAGCAACATGGACATATTGTTCATACAGTGTAACTCTCTCCAATTTATGTTTAACTAATTAGACCAAAAAAAGATAAAAGCACTTATTACTAGGAGACTAATAAGGAAAATATAATAATTGTGTTATATAACAAAACAATACCCCTGAAGTCGTGAGATACTTTCTCTGTCATACTATGCAAAGCACATCATAAAAATTCCTGTAAGCACTGTATTGTCCTCTAATATGTCACATCAAAAACTCACTACCTATTGTGTGGAATTGTGCACAATTCTACGCTTTGTTCTAGAGGTGTTTTAAGGTATTGTTTGGGTAAACATACCAAGTGAAGTAAGAATTTTGTTAAAACAAATCATATACAAAAGAAAAGAAGTGAGAGACAAACATAAGGAGAATAAACATAATTAGCCAAAGATGAAGGCTTTGGCTATTTCCACTTCCATGTGGAAAAGAGCTTTTGCTGCTTTATGATTGTCATTTGGTCTACTAACAAAAGAGCAAACATTTCAATAAGGTGCCTTTCAATATTCTAACCACTGGAAGAAACATGCACACACAATCAAGAGAAAATTTCAAAAACTACTTCTTACTCATATTAATTACCACGCATTCTGGTTTTTAAATGCTGGTGATGACATGTTAAATTTATTTCATGCCTCTCTGGTGACTCACACTCACTATTTGAAAACCTCTGTTCTAAGAAAATCATAACATGTCAGAATACAGAAAGACCAAGATGCTAATTTGACAATTTTGGTAGATTAGTCATACTCCCGTAGCATTTCAGGGTGATCCAAAACAAAAGTGAAACACACAAAAAGTTCCAAATAACATCTACCTAAAGAATAAGTTTCAAATTAAAAGAGAGAAAGGGAACAAACAAGGAAAATTATAAGTTGAGATATTACAACAAACCCATTCAGCCACATTTCAAAAACTTGAACCTTTACTTACGACTGAAGCAAATAACCCAAATTCAAGCAATTTACACTCCCCCTCTGCTCCTAAGCCTGGTTTTCTACCAGAGGTTAGACACTAGTGAATAGGTGGTAAAGAGGTGGTCTCTGGACCACTGGGGATTGGCTCTGTGACATTAATACTTGGCTCTGGCTCTTACTGGTTTTTTACCTACAACATCCAAACCCAGGCCAGTAAAAGGCCTCCCTTTCTTTGCCAGAATTTCAAAAAACAATTATCTGAGGGAACCTCAGGGAACAGAAAAAAATATTCTAAAAAATTCCAGCACATTTTGGCCAGATACTTTTTCTTGATCACTATCTAAAAATATTGACACGCCAAAGTAATATTACCGATAACAGAATATAATCAAAATCACAGAAAAAGAAAAGGAGATGATAACTTCAAAGCAGGTGGTGTTTATTTTTTAAAAAGAGTCAACCTAGGTGTGGTAATGCACAGTGATGGTCTCAGCACTCAGGATAGTCTCAGCACTCAGGAGGCAAAGGAAAGAGAGCTACTTCAAGAAGGCGAGGAAAAGACAGAGATGGAAAGAGAGACAGGCAGGCAGACACAGAGAGACAGAGACAGAGACAGGTAGGCAGGCAAACATACATTCTGACTAGCAGCACTGTCACTAGAAATGTAACTTATTATATTGATAAGAAAACTTAACATCCTTTCCAGCTCTGAAAATCCATGTTCAAATAGTTACATGCTCCATGTGTGACCACAGAAACAACCCTGATATCTCAGAATACAGCATAGATCATACATCACCCTAAGCCAATGAAGAAAAAAACCTAAATGTTTTAAAAATGAGAAATGGTTTTATGAGCATGTACAATTGCCAACATTTTTCAAATTATACACAGTAAATATATACAACATATTGCCATGTTAATTTTGCCTGCTAAAAGATACTAATCTTCCCTCTATATTAAGAATTATAGCACTACAGTGATCAAAAGGTCAGTATAATAATATCCCAGTATTTCCTATTTTTTAAACTTATTTTTCCCTTGTAGACATTTTATTTTATTCTGACCATTATCCTAACTCACCCAGCATTGAAAAACATAGTAACCAAGTTTCAAAGAACATTGAAATTTTCTGCTGCTATTCAAATGGAATATTATTATACTCTAGAATATAGTTTTCTTTTAATGACTTAAATCACAACTGAAAAATGTCTCAATAATGTCATTCACTTTGCCTTAGCTAGTTATGGGAAATTTATTTCCAGGCCACACCTATGTCTATGATACCTTTTCAGAGTTCAGAATTATATTTTTCCTTTATTCCTGTCTAAAGCTATCAGAAATAAATTAATAATTAATGAGGGAAAGAATGAAGACCATGAAGACCAACTACTCACGTCAGATTTAGAGGACATATTCTCCTCCACGTCTGAATCATTGGGATCCACAATATCATCAAATGGTGGTAAAGCTGATTTTTTCTTCTCTGATACCTCACTTTCAATTTTGACCTTTCCCATCTTGACATGAGATTTATCTTTTATCTGTTTTTTATCAGCAGAACAAGTGAGGATCAGTGGTGGTGCGCTGGAAAAACTTTTAAATAAAGCCTCTGAGCTACTCTTTTTCCTCTTTCTGGCTGAGAGTTCTTCAGAATCTGAAAGAGGGGGCCTTTTACTAGGGGCCTTCTTGTCTTGCTGCCCACTGGTGATGGTGAGTAGGTTACTGTCTGGTTTTGGCTCTTTTGACATGGGCTTAGGTTCCTTGAAGGCCATTTTAGGAACTATTTTCTCTTCTTTCAGTGGTTTATTTTCTTTGGGTTTCTTAGAGGATTCTTTGGAAGGTTTGTTGTGATCCCTGGAAGGTTCTTTGAAGGCACTTTTATGTTCTCTGGAGTCTTTAGAAGGCTTTTCCTTGTGCTCCTTCATTAATTTGTGAGGCTTTGAAAAACTGGTGCTGCTGCTGCTGCTGCTGCTACTGCTGCTGCTGCTGCTGCTGCTGCTGCTGCTGCTACTGCTGCTGCTGCTACTGCTGCTGCTGCTGCTGCTGCTGCTGCTGCTGCTGCTGCTGCTACTGCTGCTGCTGCTACTGCTGCTGCTGCTGCTGCTGCTGGGATGAATGCTCCTGTTAGGGTCCTGCAGAGAGGACAGAAGAAATAGACTCTCAACACCAACCAGGAAGGAAGACTCGAAACTCAAGGCAACCATCAGAGAGGACAGAAGAAAAAGACTCTCAACACCAACCAGGAAGGAAGACTCAAAACTCAAGGCAACCATCAGAGAGGACAGAAGAAATAAGACTCTCAACACCAACCAGGAAGGAAGACTCAAAACTCAAGGCAACCATCAGAGAGGACAGAAGAAATAAGACTCTCAACACCAACCAGGAAGGAAGACTCGAA